>SJYX01011921.1:34432-46532 GCA_006410675.1 Oreotragus oreotragus
TGTGTATATGTACCACAGCTTTCTTATCCATTCATCTGCTGATGGACATCTAGGTTGTTTCCATGTCCTGGCTATTATAAACAGTGCTGCGATGAACATTGGGGTACATGTGTCTCTTTCTATTCTGGTTTCCTCAGTGTGTATGCCCAGCAGTGGGATTGCTGGGTCATAAGGCAGTTCTATTCGCAATTTCTTAAGGAATCTCCACACTGTTTTCCATCATGGTTGTACTAGTTTGCATTCCCACCAACAGTGTAAGAGGGTTCCCTTTTCTCCACACCCTCTCCAGCATTTATTGCTTGCAGACTTTTGGATCGCCGCCATTCTGACTGGTGTGATCATTTGAATCAGTTCTAATAAGATGGATGAAACTGGAACTGATTATACAGAGTGAAGTAAGCCAGAAAGAAAAACACCAATACAGTATACTAACACACATATATGGAATTTAGAAAAATGGTAATGAGGACCCTGTATGCAAGACAGCAAAAGAGACACAGATGTGTAGAGTAGACTTTTGGACTCTGAGGGAGAGGGAGAAGGACAGGGTGGGATGATTTGGGAGAATAGCATTGAAATATGTATACTATCATGTAAAAAACAAATCGCCAGTCTATGTTCAATGCAGGATGTTTGGGGCTGGTGTATGGGGTTGATCCAGAGGGATGATGTGGGGTGGGAGGTGGGAGGGGGGTGGTTCATGTTTGGGAATTCATGTACACCCATGATGGATTCATGTCAATATATGCCAAAACCAATACAGTACTGTAAAGTAAAATAAAGTAAAAATAAAAATTAAAAAGAAAAATCTAAGTGTCAAAATGAAACTGGCAGTTACCATATTAAAATATAATAACTATAAATTGCTTTCCTTTAGTATTGAAAATACTTTGAAGGTATGGAAGTTGCATTCTGAGGTATATCTATTCCATTTTGATTTTGATGCATGGGAAAAGCTGCTCCAAAATTGATGTTTCTAACACCTTCCCTATATCTCCACTTTATGATACATTTTTTAGGTTAACAAGCAAAGTCTCTTAAAATGAAAGTACTCCAGAAGGAATAATAAATCTACATACCTATTTATTAACTAATTTGCTAAAGAGCTTGACAGCTGATTTAGAATAAAGCTGATGGTGTCTAGTTCTCTGATTAACCTGGAGAGTTTCTAAGACAATAGATATATACTCAGAGGTGGTTGTGGGAATCAGTAGGAGTGGACTGAAAAAAAAATGTATTTTGTCCAGGACTGGTATCACATTTTATATTTTCCCCATGCTCATCTGTATTATCTACATTTTTGATTGAATACTGAAAGATTTCTTTTGTTACATGATAATTTATCTATTGCTATTAATTTAGATGAAGAGTATAATATAATAATATAGTAGAATTTCATGAGGAAGACTTGTATTTATATTTAAGATTTACATAAGTCAGAGAATAATAACCATTTAAAAAATACTACTACATCCTGTGTTAACAATCTCCAACCTGAGTTCCTAATTTAAACTCTTTTTGTAAAACATGTATGTGGGACTTAAATAAATAATAGATGCTTTTATTTGAAAACAGAAATTTCAGATTTTAGAACATATTTTATGCCATCTATGGGGTCACACAGAGTCGGACACGACTGAAGTGACTTAGCAGCAGCAGCAGCAGCAATCAATAAATAAAACTTTTAAAAATTATTTATTTTTCTCAGAATTCCTTGCAGCTTACTCACTCACCAAATATTTGGTAGATTAATGCATTAATTAACAAAAGAAGTGAGCTATGGACTTAGGCTACATAATCACACTTACATAACTGGGCTTCCCTGGTGGCTCAGCTGCTAAAGAAGCCACCTGCAATGCGGGAGGCCTGGGTTCAGTCCCTGGGTTGGGAAGATCCCCTGGAGAGGGGAAAGGCTAGCCACTCCTGTATTCTGGCCTGGAAAATTCCATAGACTGTGTAGTCCATGGGGTCACAAAGAGTCAGACATGACTGAGCGACTTTCACTTTCAATCACACAATGCTTGTGTATGAGTTTTAAACCAGCACAGCTACAGGCTCAAAACTGTTTTACAAAGATAAATATAATGGCAGTAGGAAGAGTAGATCATATCTCACTTTTTAAATGACTATATCCAGGTACATAATCATTTGAAATATGCTAGGTCTTATTACCAGTAAACAAATAAAAATAAATTTAAAGCATAAAATAAATATAAAATAACAAATATTAATAATTATAAAATAAGATGTATAATAAATAAAAATCTTATTGTAAATGCCATAGCAAAAAACATCAGACAATAATGAAAGTGTTAACAAGGAAATAGTTTGATTTAGTTGAGAAGGTTAGTAAATTTGTGTTCTGGAGGTGACCTTTAAGTTGATAATTGAGAGATAGTAGAATTCTGAAAAGCAATGACAATGGAAGTGAATTTTAAGCGGAGGAAAAATGTGATTAGAGGCATAGAGTGGAGAGCACAGTATTCTGAATAATGTTGACCCAATTCTGTTTGTCAATCATATAGATTGCATAAACAAGTAAATAGAATATGAAGCTAGATGGATATATTAAGGACAATTAAGACAGGACTTGAAGAACAGGCTTAAAAGTGTGAGGAGTTTTATTTAGGTAATAGGCAATGAGGCAAAATTATTGTAATGAGAACTAACATAGATTTGTGTTTTTAAGATTTCTCGAAATATCATCACTATGCTGGCAACCCACTCCAGTACTCTTGCTGGAAAATCCCATGGATGGAGGAACCTGGTAGGCTGCAGTCCATGGGGTCGCTGAGGGTCGGACACGACTGAGCAACTTCACTCTCACTTTTCACTTTCATGCACTGGAGAAGGAAATGGCAACCCTCTCCAGTGTTCTTGCCTGGAGAATCCCAGGGGCGGTGGAGCCTGGTGGGCTGTCGTCTATAGGGTTGCAAAGAGCTGGACACGACTGAATCAACTTAGCAGCAGCAGCATGCATCAAAATGGGTTAGAGAAGACTTAAATCTTAGGTACCAGTTAGAAATTTATTAGAGTAGTTGGAAATGAGAAATGATGAGGACCTAACCCAGAGCTGCAGATAGGAATGGAAAAAAAATTGAGTCACTCCATGAAAAGCTATATTTGATCGAGTTTCAATGTGCAGGAGGAGGAAATATGAAGATCAAAGGAAAACATCAGAGTTTGGGGCAATTGTACAATGATGGTTAGAAGAAGCAATTTGAGGATAGTAAAAAACCTAGCAGCTGGGAAGAAGGATAGGTCTAGCAAAAAAGATGTGAGAGCATAAGGATAGTGCCAGGAACCTGCATAAGCACCTGTCTTCCAAACATAAAACTTCTAATGAAGGGAACATTAAAACAAGTAGAAACATCATTCTGTAAAGACAGTGAAAGTGAAAGTCACTCAGTCATGTCCAACTCTTTGTGACCCCACGGATTGTATGAAGTGAAGTGAATTCGCTCAGTCGTGTCCGACTCTTTGCGACCCCATGGAGTGTAGCCTACCAGGCTCCTCTGTCCATGGGATTCTCTCGGCAAGAATACTGGAGCAGGTTGCCATTTCCCTCTCTAGGGGATCTTCCCGTTCCAGGGATCGAATCCGGATTGTATAGTCCTTGGAAATCTCCAGGCCAGAATACTGGAGTGGGTAGACTTTCCCTTCTCCAGGGGATCTTCCCAACCCAGGGACTGAACCCAGGTCTCCCACATTGCAGGCAGATTCTTTAGCAGCTGAGCCACCAGGGAAGCCCATTGTCTTAAAAGTAAAATAAAAATATTTGCAAAAGACAAAAGTCATAAAGTACTGTTATCCAAAATGTATAAAAAATTCTTAAGACTCAGGAGTAAGAAAAGGAAAAACTTGAAGTGGACCAATGACCTTAACGGACAACTCATCAAAGAAGATGCATAAATGGCAAATAAGCATATGAAATATATGCTTATGAGTATACGGTCCACCAGAATATTGGCACCAGAAAATGCAAATTAAAACAATAATAAGATAACATTAAACAGTTATTAGAATGGCCACAATGTAGAACACTGACAACACCAAGTCCTGGGATGAATGTGGAGCAACAGAGGAACTCTCATTCATTGCTGTGGAAAATGCAGCCAGTGTGGAACACAGTTTTCTTGTTTCTTACAAAACTAAATATGATTTTACCATATGATCTGGCAATCATGATCCTTGGTATTGATTCAAAATTGTTAAAAACTTATGTCCACACAAAAACCTGCACGTGAATGTTTATAGCAGCTTTATTTATGATTGCCAAAACCTGGAAGCGACCAAGATGTTTCTCAGTAGGTGAATGAAAAAAATAAATAAATTGTACATTCAGACAATAGAATATTATCCAGCTGTGAAAAGAAATGAGTTATCAGGCCACGAAAAGACATGGAGGAAACTTAGATGGATATTATTAAGAGAAAGAGTCTAAATATTCTGGGTAAGGCAAAACTACAGAGCCATTAAAAAGATCAGTGTTTTCCAGGGGTTGACAAATGGTAGTTAGGAGGGAAGAATGAATAGACAGAGCACTGAGGATTTTTAGGTCAGAGAAATAACTTAATATGAGAAACACATTTGTCCAAACTCAAAGGATGTACAACCCCAAAAGTAAACAGTAAAGTAAATGATGGACTTTGGGTGATTATGATGTGTCAATGTAGGCTCATAAGTTGTAATACATGTATCTCTCTGATGGGATATGTTAATAATGGGAGAAGCTATGCATGTGTGGGGGCATGGGGAAACATGGTAATCTCTTCACTTTTATTTGAATTTTGTTGTAACCCTAATGTTCTAAAAATTGTCATAAAATAGAAAATTAAACAGTAATAATAATAATAATAACATGAAAAAAAAATACCTAGTGGTAGTCTGGGATTTGTGTGGAAAGGGAGGAACAGATGGAACACAGATTATTAGAGCAGTGAAATTATTCTGTAGACAAAGGCCTGGAGAATAAGTATTGTTAGGTGGTGATCATAGCTGCAGTGAACGAAATTAGAATTCACTTAAAAAATTAGAGAGTATCTAGATAGAACTGAAAATCTCCCTGTATTCAGGGTGCATGAATATGTTGTGAAAACATTAGCAAATTTCTATGATTTTCTATAGCAACACCTGTGAGGATGCAGGAGGAGATAAAACATACATTTGTTTGTCACAGGGCTGAAATTGGCAGGACAGATATGTTGGAAATGGCCATGGGGACAAATAATTCTAGGATGCATATAAGATATTACTGAAAGGAATTACTGTGTCCTTCCAAGCAAGGCAGAAAGCTAAATGACATGGAAATAACAAATGGGAAAATAGGAGTGTTTGAAATAATGGAGGTCTTGATGAACACTAAGTAGTCTGTGGGGGAAAAAAGAAGCAAAGAAAATTGAGCTATTTTGCAGCTAGTACTTAAAGCGTGTTGGGGCATGAAGGTTTGCAAAGAAACAAACATTACTACTGTCTTTATAGAGAGAACAAACTAGTTTTGGAGGCAAACCATACAGACATATAAATATGAAATATTTTATTCAGTCACTCAGTCATGTCTGACTCTTTGCGACCCCATGGACTGCAGCACTCCAGGCTTCCCTGTCCTTCACTATCTCCTGGAGTTTGCCCAAACTCATGTCAGTTGAGTATGTGATGCCATCCAACCCTCTCATCCTCTCTTGTCTCCTTCTCCTCATGCCCTCAATCTTTCCCAGTATCAGGGTCTTTTCCAGTGAATTGGCTCTTTCGTTCAGGTGGCCAAAATATTGAACTTCAGCTTCAGCATCAGTCCTTTCAATAAATATGCAGGGTTGATTTCCTTTAGAATTGACTGGTTTGATCTTGCTGCCCAAGGGACTCTCAAGAGTCTTCTGCAGCACCACAGTTTGAAAGCATTAAATCTTTGAAGCTGAGCCTTCTTTAAGATTCAATTCTCACATCCGTACATAACTACTGGAAAAATCATAGCTTTGACTAGATGGACCTTTGTCAGCAAAGTGATGTCTCTGCTTTTTAATATGCTGTCTAGGTTTCTCATAGCTTTCATTCCAAGGAATAGCATCTTTGAATTTCATGACTCACTCACTGTCCACAGTGATTTTGGAGCCCAAGAAAATAAAGTATGTCACTGCTTCCATTTTTTCCCCCATCTATTTGCCATGAAGGGATGGGACCAGATGCCATGATCTCAGTTTTTGGACTGCTCAGTTTTAAGCCAGCTTTTTCACTCTCCACTTTCACTTTCATCAAGAGGCTCTTTAGCTCCTCTTCACTTTCTGCCATTAGGGAGGTGTCATCTGCATATCTGAGGTTATTAATATTTCTCCCAGAAATCTTGAATCCAGCTTTTGATTTATCCATCCCAGCATTTTGCATGATATACTCTGCATATGAGTTAAATAAGCAGGGTGACAATATACAGCCTTGTCATACTACTTTCCCAAATTTGAACCAGTCGGTTGTTCAATGTCTGGTTCTAACTGTTGCTTCTTGATCTGCATACAGGTTTCTCAGGAGACAGGTAAGGTGGTCTGATATTCTCATTTCTTTAACATTTTCCACAGTATGCTGTGATCCACTCATGTCAAAGGCTTTAGTATAGTCCATGAAGCAAAAGTAGATGTTTCCTGAAATTCCCTTGCTTTCTCTATGATTCAACAAATATTGACCATTTAATATGTCATTCCTCTGCCTTTTATAAACTCAGTTGTACATCTGGAAGTTCTGGGTTCACATACTGCTGAAACCTAGCTTGAAGGATTTTGAGAATAACCTTACTAGCATTATGAACTGAGCACAACTGTATGGTCATCCGAACATTCTTTTGCATTGCCCTTTTTTGGCAATGGAATGAAAACTGACTTATTGTAGTTCTGTGGCCACTGCTATTTTCCAAATTTGCTTGACATATTGAGTACAGCACTTTAATAACATCATCTTTTAGGATTTGAAATAGCTCAGCTGGATTTCCATCACCTTCACTAGCTTTGATTGTATTAATGCTTCCAAAGGCCCACTGACTTGACACTCCAGGATGTCTGGCTCTAGGTGAGTAACCACACCATCGTGGTTATCTGAGTCATTAAGATCTTTTTTGAATAGTTCTTCGGTATTCTTGCCACCTCTTTATAATCTCTTCTTCTGTTAGGTCCTTACCATTTCTGTCCTTTATCATGCCCAACCTCACATGAAATGTTTCCTTGATCTCTCCAATTTTCTTGAAGAAATCTCCAGTCTTTCCCATTCTACTGTTTTCCTTTATTTCTTTGCATTGTTCATTTAAGAAGGCCTTCTTATCTGTCCTTGCTATTCTCTGGAACTCTTGAGTTCAGTTGTGTATATCTTTCCCTTTATTCCTTGCCTTTTGATTTTTCTTTCCTCAGCTATTTTAAGGCCTTTTCAGACAAGCACTTTGCCTTACTGCATTTCTTTTCCTTTGGGATAGTTTTGGTTACTGGCTCCTGTACAATGTTATGAGCCTCCAACCATAGTTCTTCAGGCACATGGTATATAACAGTAATATTATACACACACACACACACACACACACACACACACACACATATATATATATATAGAGAGAGAGAGAGAGAAAGCTATTTAATATATAGTTACCCTGTGAAATAGATAGGCAAGTGAGAATGCCAAAAGTCAAATTAAAGTTTTTGTTGTATCAAAGATATGCTCTTAATAAGTAAGATTTTTTGCTTCACTACATGGATCTTTAGAGCTGTATCAAGGATTTTTTCCCATTGATTATGGGGAAGTGTACCATTTCATTTGTTCTGTGACTTAAAGTTCCTCTGTATCCTATATTTCAGCTACATCAAAGTACTCTGTTACCCAAAGGCATCACATTTATACTTCCATGCTTTTGTACACAATCTCCAAAAGAAAAATTTGCTGTTGTTTATCACAAGTGGTGTCTGAGGACTCTTTTGTTACCCCACAGACTTGTAGCCCACCAGGTTCCACTGTTCATGGGATTTCCCAGGCAAGTATCCTGCAGTGGGTTGCCATGCCCTCCTCCAGGGGATTGAACCTGTGTCTCCTACATCTCCTACACTGGCAGGCTGGTTCTTTACCACTAGTGCCACCTGGGGAGCCCATATATATGCTTATAAAATTTAGCTAACTTAGGTTTGGAGCTTCCCTCATGGCTCAGATGGTAAAAGCATCTGCTTGCAATGCGGGAGACCTGGGTTTGATCCCTGGGTGGGGAAGATCGTCTGGAGAAGGAAATAGCAACCCACTCCGGTACTCTTGCCTGGAAAATTCCATGGATGGAGGAGCCTGGTGGGGTACAGTCTATGGGGTCACAAACAGTCGGACATGACTGAGTGGCTTCAATTTCACTAGGTTTGGCCAGCTGAGACTTTAAATTTGTTTAGGGGTATTTCCTAGCTCCTAGAAAGATGCTCATATTCAAGACGGTGGTTTGATGTGAGGGTGACTTTGCTCAGCAGGCAGCCTGCTCAAATTTACTTTGTTAATGCATATAAGCAATTCAGAGCATATATAATTAAGGAAAATTTTCAGTGTCCTAAGTTTTCTATCCACATGATGCTGAGACACCAGATGTTAACAGACATTTGGATAGCTAAATTTTTTACTTTTCATCTTAGTGCTCTGGTGTCATGTAGACACAGCATCAGAAGATGTCTTTAAGGATTAATTTTATAGAATTCTCCATAAAGGAGAACACCAAAGAGACCATTTACTTGAGCATTTAGAAATATAAATGTATTCCTATTTAACAGTTTGGTCTTTGAACCTAACAAAGAATAGCTGGAACTGGAATTCTGTAATTTCTAAGACTAATAAACTGATATTGTGGTATGGCTCTACACCTATAGAGTGGCTATTATGTTCTATGGAGTTCAATAAGACATTTTTTTCTGTACATGAACAAAATTAATTCTGAATGTAAATGCTAATACAACAAGGTTTTGACTTTATAGCCTGTCAACATCATTCAGGACTGTTAGCCATGGTGCTTAATTTTATCATAAAATACCTGTCTAAATATATTAATGTTTTTAGGATTCTAAAGGCTTATTCTAATTTCAGTAAACAAGGGATTTTAAATACTTATCAGTTTCTGGGTAAACTGTGATTATAACTTTTTTGTAACTCTTTAAATAATTGCTACAATTCTATAGAAACTTCATAATGCAATATAGCTTTTTCTTCTAACCTAACATGATAAACACAACTTCATGTCATGCCCAAAACAAGAAATCATGTGCATTCTTGAAACTCATTTTCCTGTGACTATAACTTGCAGACTGAAAATACTATTAATTAATTCCAAGTTGCTAAGTGCAGCAGCAAGATGCAAATAACAAAATATTAGAATGAGAACTACTCAATTTTTTATGTGACAGAGAAAAGCATAAGTAAAACAAATTTGCATGTTTCAATCATTCAACATTCTTTTATTCATTGAACAAGTATTTTAATATTAAGTGCATACTGTGTTGTTACCATTATAAGTCCTGAGAATTTTACAGATCTGAATAAAAGCCAGGCTCTAAATGTAAAGAGGTCACAAATGAATAGATGAGACAGATGCCTGCCTACAAATGTAAGATAAATTTTCTTAAAGGAATTCTACCTAATAGTTAATTGAATCGTAGCACATGAACAGGCACTCTCATTCCTACTCTACCAGATAACTGATGGACATCCCTGTACACGGAAAGGGTAAAATGTAGATGATTTCTGCTTTCACTACAAACAGTGTTACATGCTTACCAAGAGAACTGGCTATTTTTCCTAACCGTGCTTATGCCAACTGAACTTACTATTAATTTATTTTTTTAAAATAACACATATAATAGCATATACAGTAGAGTGATATGGCTCAAATAATAATAATAATGAAACATGTCCATCTATCTACAACCATGGAGAAGGAAATGGCAACCCAGTCCAGTACTCTTGCCTGGAAAATCCCATGGATGGAGGAGCCTGGTAGGCTACAGTCCAAGGGGTTGCAAAGGGTCGGACATGACTGAGCAACTTCTCTTCACTCACTTCATACTTTCTCGCTGGAGAAGGAATTGGCAACCCACTCCAGTATTTTTGCCTGGAAAATCCCATGGACAGAGGAGCCTGGCAGGTTATAGCCCATGGGGTTGCAGAGAGTTGGACATGACTAGAGTGACTAAGTACGCATCTACACCCAACTTAATAAAAAAAATAATACCAGTACTTGGCAACAATGTCTCTGTGAATTGTGCTTTTTATAATTTCATAATTTAAATAATGTTACATATGTACACAAATTATATAAGTGTGTATGGAAGAAAATTAAGTGTCATTATATGAGAACTGTGAAATGTTTTGGAAATAATAAAACAGAAATAATTTTATCAAATGATAATTGATAAAAATAGGTCACTAAGATTATTATTGATTTAGAGTATAAATGAAAAGCTTTCAAAGATTGAGAAAAAAAAAGCCTAAAAGTCATGAAATAAATCTTTATTTAGAACTTTTATCTTTGATTTCTCATTACACTTGAATGAGATCAATATTTGAGTTGTATGAAAAGTGATATAAACCTTTAATCAGCAGATTCATACTCAAATAAAGGGCTTTGGCCCAATATGTTGTAGAATAAAATAATGTGCTTCTGATGTAAATGTATGACATTTCAATTACCTGTCTTCAAAGCTAGTTGTTTTTTTTTTCTTTGAGTGCAAAACTACCCAATTCAAGGATAATATATAAAAGAATTTCAAATTTAATTATAATATAATGAGAAGTTTCAAAGAGGGTATCTACAAGAATACTTTATTCAAGTGTTTAGAAACCACACCCTCAGGTCTTATGAGATAATCCTAGCTAAATTAACCCTTATTTCATCTTTTTAATCCCCAATCCATAATTTATTTTTCTTTAAGGCACCATTGACAGAGAAGCCTGGTGGGCGACAAAGAGTTGGATTCAGCTGAAGGATTAGCACATGGTACCATTACTACCTGTCATTACATTTTATTTGCACTTATTTTCTGCCTTTTTCACAAGAACATGAGCTTCATGAGAGCCAGGGCTTTGTCTTGTTTGCCACATTAGCTTCAGTACATCAGGAAGACAGAAGCAGGTCAGTAAATATGTGCCGAAGGTTCACTGAAAGACTAAGCGGTACCCTGATTCTGTGTTGAGCTAGTGGAATTAGTTTGGAGCTGTAAGGCATTTAGAGTTCTGAGGTTTAGTGCTAAGGCTTCGAGGACAATCAAAGATTCTCTAGGAAAAAGCAATGGCAACCCACTCTAGTACTCTTGCGTGGAAAATCCCATGGACAGAGGAGCCTGGAAGGCTGCAGTCCATGGGTTCGCTAAGAGTAGGACAGGACTGAGCAACTTCACTTTCACTTTTCACTTTCATGCACTGGAGAAGGAAATGGCAACCCACTCCAGTGTTCTTGCCTGGAGAATCTCAGGGACAGAGGGAGGAGCCTAGTGGGCTGCCGTCTATGGGGTCGCACAGAGTTGGACACGACTGAAGCGACTTAGCAGCAGCAGCAGCAGGAAAAGGCACAGGAAAGAACAATCTCATGAACAATCTTTTTTTCAGAGCAAAGAGCACAGGCAAAAGGTTGTATCTGTGCATCTACATGGCAAATGTTCAGATTTCACAGTGGTACACTGATGGATTCTTATGAGAGAGTGCACCTCAACAGAACAGGCTGGGGAAGAAATGTTTGGGCCAAATTACAAAGAAATGGAATAAAGATTTTGCATTTCACCTTGCAGGTTATGGAGCTATTGCTGTATTTCAAGCATGTTCATTTTAAAACTAATTCAACTTAAGTGGGAGTATAGATATAAATGTAGAGAAACAAGTAAGTGATGAATATACCAGAATCAGCAATACTTGAGCCATGAACTTCCAGATGTTCAAGCTGGTTTTAGAAAAGGCAGAGGAATCAGAGATCAAATTGCCAACATCTGCTGGATCATCGAAAAAGCAAGAAAATTCCAGAAAAACATCTATTTCTGCTTTATTGATGATGCCAAAGCCTTTGACTATGTGGATCACAAAAAACTGTGGAAAATTCTGGAAGAGATGGGAATACCAGACCACCTGA
>SJYX01011921.1:47653-95023 GCA_006410675.1 Oreotragus oreotragus
GAGATGGGAATACCAGACCACCTGACCTGCCTCTTGAGAAATCTGTATGCAGGTCAGGAAGCAACAGTTAGAACTGGACATGGAACAACAGACTGGTTCCAAATAGGAAAAGGAGTACATCAAGGCTGTATATTGTCACCCTGCTTATTTAACTTCTATGCAGAGTACATCATGAGAAACACCGGGCTGGAGGAAGCACAAGCTGGAATCAAGACTGCTGGGAGAAATATCAATAACCTCAGATATTCAGGTGACACCACCCTACTGGCAGAAAAAAGGAAATAAAGAGCCTCTTCATGAATGTGAAAGAGGAGAGTAAATCTGGCTTAAAAGTCAACATTCAGAAAACGAAGATCATGGCATCAGGTCCCACCACTGCATGGCAAATAGATGGGGAAACGATGACAGACTTTACTTCCTTGGCCTCCAAAATCACTGCAGACCATGAGTGAGACATAAAATTCAAAGACACTTGTTCCTTAGAAGGAAAGCTATGAAAAATCTAGACAGCATATTTAAAAACAGAGACATCAGTTTGCTGACAAAGGTCCATCCAGTCAAAACTATGTGCTTTCCAGTAGTCATATTTAGATGTGAAAGTTGTACCATAAAGAAGGCTGAGCCCCGAAAAATTGATGTTTTCAAACTGTGGTGCTGGAGGAGACTTTTGAAAGTGTCCTTGACAGCAAGTTGTTCATGGAATGTTGTCCATGGAATTCACCAGCCCAGAATACTGGAGTGGGTAGACTTTCCTTTCTCCAGTGGATCTTCCTAATCCAGGGATCCAACCCAGGTCTCATGCATTGCAGGCAGCCATGCCTGCAATGGGGTCACAAAGAGTCAGACATGACTGAACTGGACTGAACTTGACTGCAAGAGTTTAAACCAGTCAATCCTAAAGGAAATCAATCCTGGATATTCATTGGAAGGAGTAAGGGTGAAGCTGAAGCTCCAATACCTTGGACACCTGATGCGAAGAACTGAGTCATTAGAAAAGACCCTGGTCCCAGGAAAGATTGAGGGCAAGAGGAGAAGGGGTGACAGAGGATGAGATGGTTGGGTGGCATCATTGACTCCAAACAGACATGAGTTTGAGCAAACTCTGGGAAAGCACAGGGAATCTGGGCATCCTGCAGTCCATGGGATTACAAAGAATCAGACAAGACTGAGGGACTGAACAACAATTCACTTAGTTCTTCTACTGGTATTTTGTCTTTTTCTATTTTTTTTTTTTTTAAACATATTACTCTGCTGCCTCATTTTACCTAATTTGCTGTTTTTATTCCTATGTATTCAGTAGTTTGGTTACATTTCCCAATTCTGAAGAAGTTCCTCCTTGTAGGAGACGTTTCATGTGTCAGAAGCACACTCAGTCACCAGATATTTGCTCTGGGAGTGACCTCTATGCGTGGTGGGTTAACTACTGTGGGCACTCTGCCAGGTGTGCCTGGTCTCTGAACCAGTTGGTTGCCACACCCGATCTTGTTTGGAGGTTTATGGCTACTATTGGGCAGCACAGGGTCATAAGGCTGCTGGTTGCAGAGCCTCAGGAAGTTCCAGTGCTGATGATGGCCCACTGATGGGTAGATTCAGGTTCCTAGATCTAGTGTTGGCCTGCTAGTGGGTGGGCCTAGTTCTCAACACAGCTGGCTGTGGGGTCTGAGGTGTCCCAAAGCTGATGCTGACTCACTGGTGAATGTGGGGGCTTGATCCTGGTGATTGGTTGGGTGGTCCAACATGTCTGGTGCAGGTATTGCCAGCCATAGGTAGAACTGGAGCCAGAGCACATGCCTACCTGGTGGGCAGGGTTTGGTCCCAGGGTCTCTGACTGTACCCTGCGGGAGTCCTAAAACTGATGTCAGGCCAAAAGTGGTTATGGTTGGATCCCGGGACCATTGGCTGAGGGGCCCAAGGTGTTCCAGAGATTGTGTTGGCCTACTGGTGGGGAGGATTTGGGGCTTAAGGATTCCTGATGCTTATCTCTTAGTAGGTGGTCTGGGTCCTAATAGAGCAGTCTGTGGAACTCCAGACGTCCTGGCGCTGGGGTCTGCCTGCTGCTGGATGGAGCCATGTCCTGGTAGAGCTGGTTTTGGCCTGCTGGTGTGCAGGGCTGAGGGTCAGGGCATCCCGTGGCTAATGCTGTCTAACTGGTGAGTGGAGTATCTTGGAGCTGGTTTGTTGAACGCTTGTGAACAGGGCTAGGTCCTAGCTCCACTGCTGGACAGGGCTGAATCCTAGGGTGGCTATAGGCTCAGGAGGTCTGAAGGCAGCAAGTTTGGGGCTGCGTCTCTGCCCAGTTAGTTCCTTGGCCTGATATGTTTCTGTAATGATACTGACAGGCTGGTAGGTGGGGATGGGTCCTGATACCAATAAGATACATTTCTACAATGATACTCATATTGTTTACCTTGCTACTGTGAAATTATTATACTTTTTTATTGTTCTTATTCATTTAAAAAATAAATTATATTTGTTTCATTAAAAATGCAGCTTCAGTATATATTAATCTAGGTAAGAGGCACTATAGCATCTTATAAATATTAAGTTTATTCTGATTTTTAAGTTTGTTTATTGTGAGTTTTAAAATGCTTGTGACTTATAAACTGTATATCTAATCTCATGCTGGGCAATATTTTTAAGTTTTCAAAAATGAAATGTGCTTTCTATGGAGCATCTGTTTTAAGAAAATGAATGCAACAGAGTTATTATCCTTTGGATTTTTAAAACATATTGGCTCATCCTTATGATTATTCATCATGACTCTAAAGGAGAAAAATAAAACTTAAGTCACTTTCTTTTTCCGTAGTATAGGAACAAAAAAAGTAAGCAGGCAACAGCTAGGAAGGGAGGTGGAGGTAGCAAGATCACTATGTAGAGCGCTAATTCTTTCACCTTGTCAGAATGAGAACAAGATGCTTTATGCAACCAGCTATTGAATTTCTTAGGGGAGAAGAGAGATAACTAGAATCTTCTATGTGTCAGAATATGTGGCAAAAAAAAAAAAAAAAAAAAAAGGACTCTAGCACAGGAGCCACACTTATGGCTGGAGTATTAAATTTGCTTTTGTATTGATTTGATTAAAAGACTGTCCTTAGATCTGGGTCATGTGTATCATTTCAGTACACACATCTGTGCTTTCAGATCAAACATCATTGCCACACTGCATGATTTACTCCAGTTTAAGAGAAACTCCAATATATTCTAAATCATTTAATAATTTAGATATAGATATAAAAAGATTGTATTGATTTGATTAAAAGACTGTCCTTAGATCTGGGTCATGTGTATCATTTCAGTACACACATCTGTGCTTTCAGATCAAACATCATTGCCACACTGCATGATTTACTCCAGTTTAAGAGAAACTCCAATATATTCTAAATCATTTAATAATTTAGATATAGATATAAAAAGAACAAGATTATTAAGAGACCCAAGCACTTGAGTTCCAGAATGCAATCTTGCTTCAGGCTAATGTAGTGAAAATATTGTATCGGCATCATTTGACATCACAATGCAGGTTTTAAGATATGAGTATTGATCTGACAATTAAGACTCAGGAGTAAATGGTGTATTCTATAGGTACATGTGTGGATTATAACCTTGGAAAAATTGGAAAAAAGTTATTTTGGATACATTGAGATTAGAAGTAACAGAAGTGGCTAATCAGCTATTTAAAAGTGTTCAAAAAATCCAAACTGTCAGTAGGATCAAGAGAAGACAGAGTAAAGCAAGAGAGCAAGAGGCAAGCTGAAAGAAAGAAAAAAAAAAAGGAAAAATTCTAACAGTATATGTAACTGATGAACTAAATTTTACATATGAAAGACTGAAATTGTAAAACTGATTAACTAGAAAACTGGTGATTAATTTCAAAGGAAAGTATTTCTAACATTATGAAAAGATTAACCTGAAGGACCCCTTAATAAGTCTTAAATGTTTTACAAAATATTATCTACTTTGCCTTGGGAAAAAGAAATCTATAACTGAAGAATTAGTAGCAGAGCTAATGTAAAGTTAATTTTAATTTTAAAAAGAACAGCAATCTAACTCTGAAACTAAACTAAAATTAAGTCAGTGAAGAAAGACTTTCTGTTTTTAAATTTGGATGCAAATTTAGGATTTCCTCAATTAATTGCAATAACATTGACCAAATCTTTTTTTTAGTTCCAAATATTGATGTAACTTTCTTCCTACTAACCTCAGTTGCAAAGATTGCCCAGGAAATGACAGGAAGTAGGGATGTTAAATATTAGAATTTTGTACCAGTACATAGTACTCAATTAAGGAAAATCAAGACACTTAAAATATTTTAGGAAGCGAGTACACTACATCATCTAACATTGCCACTAAACATGATCTCTGCTGTTTAAAATAGCTATGTATGTGTGAAGACATTTAGTAACAAACTAAATAAAATACTTTGCACCCAGATTATGCTCTATCTTCATAGATCTCCAAATATTTCATTTTCATATTTTAAGAGAAAACTATCTCAAAAAGAAACACAAAAATGAGCATCTCAGAAATAAACATACTTTAAAAATATATAAAAATTGTCATGCCCAGTTTGAGTTAGAAACCTGAGAAGAAACTGATTATAATAGAAATTATTAATATAATGGGGTTATTTAATTGCTATGCAAGGATAGGGTAAGAAAGAAGATAGAATGTATTAACCATTGCAGTTATGAGAACCACCTCATAACTGATACCTTGTTTTCAATAACTGATGTTATACAGGTGTCACGCTTGTAAGTATATATAATTATATTTTCGTAGCCATCCATCACTTTGGCATTGCCTTTGTTAAGAACAGATTTACAAATGGCCTTCTCAAGTTGTCCACTGCATGCCTCCATATGGACAGCTTTAATTCTTGGTTTGCATTTGTCTGCGTAGATATCAATGACAAACGGGCATGCCTGAAATGAAAAAAAGCACACTCTGTTTTAGTCTTTTGATAGAATTTAAATTATTTATTATTAGTATGTTTATCTTATGATTTGGGCTTCCGTAGTGGCTCAGACGGTAAAAATCTACCTGTGGTGTGAGAGACTGGGGTTTGATCCCTGGGTCAGGAGGATACCCTGGAGAAGGGAATAGCAACCCACTCCAGTATTTCTGCCTGGAGAATTCCATGGACAGAGGAGTCTGGTGGGATATAGTTCATGAAGTCACAAAGAGTCAGATATGACTGACCAACACAAACAACAAAATCATATGATTTAAGAAGACATACTACACTTTCTAGCTTGTCCCTCTGATACATTTAAGAGGCAAGTTTAAATACAACGAATTGAGTATTAAAAAAGCATGAAATTATGGTTTTTTGGTTGCATATTAACTGATAATGTTCATAGAAAAGGAAAAAAAAAAGCCTTTATCCAAACCCTTCAATTTGCTCTAAAGCTAACTCATGTCATGTTAGTTACTTAATTTCCTTTTGTAACTTTAAGGTTACAGAAAGCATTCATCTGTAACCTTAAAGAAATTATGGTAATAACATTGAAATATGTATACTATCATGTAAGAAATGAATCACCAGTCTATGTTCGATGCAGGATGCAGGATGTTTGGGGCTGGTGTATGGGGATAATCCGGAGGGATGATGTGGAGTGNAACTATATAATTTGTTTCTGTGGGGCAAAAGGGTACAAATGTTTCTGATTTTGCAACATCGTTCATGTAGTTTCATGCCAGAGCTTCTATTTTAGCAATAAACATTATGTATCATTTATAAATTTCTGGCAACTCAGTTTCACAAATCTTGTATCAGAGAGGTTAAATATGAAGAGATGGATTTAAATATGTATACTATCATGTAAGAAATGAATTGCCAGTCTATGTTCAATGCAGGATGCAGGATGCTTGGGGCTGGTGTATGGGGATGATCTGGAGGGATGATGTGGGGTGGGAGGTGGGAGGGGGGTTCATGTTTGGGAGTTCGTGTAAAAAAATAAATAAATACAAAAAAATAAAAAATAAAAATAAAAAAAATAAAAAGACAGTACAGTTTAAAATAAATGGAAGCACTCAGTTACTGAGAAAAATTTGAAGCAGATACTAATGGCAAAATTTTTGAAGGAAATGTAGAATAGAATCAAGTATACTTATTGGTAGACTGTTCTCACTCAATGGAAATTAAACTGGATTGATCTTTTATTATATATTCAATTCAATACTGATCACTTCTTTTATGTGAAGAAATAAATTTTATGTAGAATGTTATGACATTTGGATTATCAAGTAAATATTTTCCTCTGGTAATTATGATTCTATTTAGAAGTATAAATGAAATAATTTGCAGGAGCGTAATTTCTCTGTTTGCACTGATTAGATGGGTAGGTGTAGCATTGTTTATGCAAAACAAATGAAGGTGAGAACAAAGAAAGCTAAATAAATATGAATTTAATTTTCATTTCAAAAATTTTTAATTATACATATCTGTATATATCTAAGAAACATAGTAAAGAAATTAATCTTTGCATAAACAAGCTAAAAGGTTTTGAAAACATTAGCATGGAGTATGATTGTTATTGAATCTTATTTATATATTTTTCTTTTCTTCAAGTGAATAATTCAGTGACTCAAATCTTGTATATGTGTCACTGATTCAATCAATGAGTAAAAATAACCTTTATTAGAAATGAATCCAAATATGGTAAATTTTCTAAAACGTGGCTAAATATATAATCCCCAGAAATACTTTTTAAAAATATGGACGATCAGGCTTTCTTCTTAGAGATTTTGATTCAATAAAAGTGGAAATAAAATTTTTTAAGTGGTTTTTTTTAAATTTACTTTTTAATAATGGCAAAATTGCTTTACAGTGTTGTGGTGGTTTCTACTGTGCAACAACACAAATCTGTCATAATTATATATATGTATCCCTCCCTCTTGAGCCTTCCTCCCATCCCCTCATCCTACTTCTCTAGGTCACCAGAGAGTGCCAGGCTGGGCTCCTGGTGTTATTTACATATGGCAAATTCCCACTAGCTATCTATTTTACATACGATAGTACATATATGTCAAGCTACTTTTTCAATTCATCCCACCCTCTCTTTCCCGCTCTGTGTCCACAAGTCTATTAAGCATTCTATCTACAATAATCTTTTCTACAAATCTTTCTATATCACATTTCTCTGCCTATCAGTGATATTCTACATAAAAATTTCATTTTGCTCTACTATTGATTTCTCAAAGTTATGCAGATTCTTTAGGTTTTCAAATTTTGTGATAGTACTTTGATGATATTGTATAATCCCTTCTGGGTTTCCCAGATGACACAGTGGTAAAGAACCCACCTGCTAATGCAGGAGGCTCAAGAAATGTGGGTTTGATTCCTGGGTCAGGAAGATTTCCTGGACTAGGAAATGGCAACCTGCTCCATTATTCATGCATGGAGAATTCCATGGACAGAGGAGTCTGACAAGCTACTGTCCACGGGGTCACAAAGAGTTGAAAACAACTGAGTGACTATGCATATACAATCCCTTCTATATGAACTGTTCAGAAAAAGCATATTCATAGACAGAAAGTAGATTAGTGGATGCCATTGACTGAGGGGAGAGGGAAAATGGGAGAGATTGTTAACAGGTATAGGATTTCTTTTCAGGGTGATGAAAATGTTCTGGAATAATTACTGGTGATGGTTTTATAACCTTACAAATATACTAAACATCATTGGAGTATCATTTAAAGAGGTGAATTTTATGCTATGTTAATTACATATCAATTTTAAAATGTGATGAATCAGAACAATTTCTAATTATAAAATAAAATTTGATATTAGCATGTTCTGGATTACCTAGAGTATTGCTAAATAACCTAGTTTTGTTTGGATGCACTAGTATTAGCATGTACTATTCTATGGGCTTCCTGGGTGGTGCCAGTGGTAAAGAAACTGCCTGTCAGTGCAGCAGACAGAAGAGACTGGAGTTTGATCCCTGGGTTGGGGAGATCCCCTGGAGGAGGGCACGGCAGCCCACTCCAGTGTTGTTGCCTGGAGAATCCCATGGACAGGGGAGCCTGGTGGGCTACAGTCCACAGGGTCGCAAAGAGTCAGATGTGACTGAAGCAACTTAGCATGCACACAATCAGAAGCAAATGAAAAATAAAATAGAGGAAATTTTTATGTATAAAGAATATATGTGGACAAGTCAAAGCCAAATAGGTTGCAGCTTTTCAAATAGGGAAAATGGGTATGGAATTGAATATCTGTAGTATTTATACTAAACAGATGTGCTGAACCCAGAGAGTGTATGACGGTGTCAGCACCATATTCATGCTGTGATGAGCAATTTGGTTTTCACAAAGCAAAATCACCCTTGAAATTAAGCTGGGGTGTACATGTAATTTGAATCAAGCTAATTTTTTTTTTATTCATGTGGGACAATTTCCTTTATGGAAATTTTCCTTTCTTGGCTGTTGTTGCTGTGACAGACTGTCCTACCTTTGGAGCTTCCTTTCTCCTTTTAAAACCCATCTCTTCCTTTTTTCTGTCATTTATGCTTGTAATTTTTTAAAATGTACCTCAGAAATTAAAAAGGGTGGTAAAAACTACACGACATTAAAAATAATCAGGGTATCTTTGTTTATGCTGTCTTTAATCACCTAGGGATTTTCTTTAGAATTTTATTACATGACTTTAAAGTGAAGCTTCATGTGAAACAGAATGTATAAAATGACTGATGCTATGGTTTTCCACACACCCCTCAACTCTATAAATATGCTTATTTTTCTGAGTTCTTTCTGAGTTCTTTCCAATTCTTAACTGAAAAGTGATTTTTGGTATTAGTAATATTTTCATTTAAAAAATATATATATACTTTCCATACAGTGTGGAAAGGCAAGAATTGAATTACCAACAAATACGGACTTTAACTTAACATTTTATTTTGCAATGAAACAATTTTCCAAGAAACATATTCAGGACTTTATATAAAAGAAGAATTCATGTATGTCATTATGTCTGATGTATCATATATAATAACATTATGTTAAATGTATGTCATATTAAAAAGTAAAATCCCCAGGGATGAGAATTCCCAGGGATGAACCCTCACAATATTGCAGTGGAAGCATTTTTTCTCGACTTGCTGGTTAATAAGGAAAGCCAGCTTACAGGGGGGTTTACACTGTGCAAAATGCAATGCATATGAATGCAGGCTCTGTATGAATTCTATTTTTAGTTCTATTTAACCATAGAGGAAACTGAGGCACAGATAACTTATATAACTTGACCATGGTAAAAACAACAAAAAACAAAAACACAACCAAAATGATAAATGGCAGGACCTAAAAACTGGTAGGGCTTCCCTGGAGGCTCAGTGGTAGCGAACCCACCTCCTAACGCAGGAGACGCGGGTTTGGTCCCTGGGTCAAGAAGATCCCTTAGAGAAGGAAATGACTATCTGCTCCTGTATTCTAGGCTGGAGAATCACATGGACAGAGGAGCCTGACAGGCTACAGTCCATGGGGTCGCAAAAGGGTCAAACACAACTTAGCAATTAAACAACAACAAAAAATGTAAAGTGTAAAAAGAAAAAAAAAAAGAACTTTCATTAAGGTATGTTACCCACAGGGATGCCAACGACAAGAAAAGCTAAGGCAATAGTATATACAGTTGTCCCTCAGTATTCACAGGACATTACTTCCAGGACTCTTGATGATACCAAAATCCACAAATCCCTCATATACAGTGGTGAAGGGAAGTAGTCAGGCCTGCTTTATGTGCAAATGCACCATTTCTTGTGGGTCTGAATTTTGCTGAGGTTTATAGTGAAGAAAACAAATGAAGAAAGGAATCCTCTTGGATTCTATTTTACTGAGAATTTTTCTAAAAAATGATTACTGAATGTTACTAAATTGCTTTCTGTAACTAAAAAGGAGATGTTGGTATGGTGAACAATTAAAAGTTTGAGCCAGATTATATGCATGGGATATTATATGTATTCTCCACTTGCTGGCATTGCTGTATATGTGTCCTTAGATCAAGTATCTGTTGTACATTTTGCCATATGCTTAACTATTTTATCTCCTTGTTCTATCAATTATGGTTTAAAATCTGCCTTGACGGCTGATTTGTCAATTTATTCCTTTTAATGTTAGTTTTAAATATTTTAAACTATTTTGTGTTGATATAAGATCAGAACTCATACATGACACTAGAGATTTAACATTTTATCAATATGTAATAACCCTTTTGGGCTTCCCTGGTGACTCAGGAGTAAAGAATTCCCATGCAATGCAGGAGATCCTGGAAACACAGTTTCAATCGTTGAGCTGGGAAGATCCCCTGGAGAAGGGAATGGCTACCCATTCCAGTATTCTTGCCTGAGAAATCCCATGAACAGAGAAGCAGGGGTCCATGGGGTTGTTAAGAGTTGGACACAACTGAACAACTTAAACAACAACAACAAAAAAAATGGTACATGGAAGCACATGAATATGTTTGACTGAATGAATGAATATGTAAAGGAACTCAAGTCATCTGCCTCTAGAGTTTCCTAGGGTAGACATCATACATTATTTCCAGATGCACTATTTTCCTATTTTTATTCTTTTTTCTTAATATTTCTTACTCTCATTCTTATTCTCAAGAGTCTGTAAGTTTCCTATATTTTGAACTTTTTGGGTTATGGTTTAATGATAACTTATATGATTTCATTTATATGAAATATCCAGAATAAACAAACTCAGGGACACAAGTAGATTAGTAGCTGCCAGGGGCTCAAATGGGGTAAGATCACTCTGTGTTAATTTGATATAAACAACAAATTCATATTTAGTTTTCAATTTTTGCATTTGATGACATCTCTTAAAGAACTCTTAACATGTCTTATCAAACATATGAATGAAATATGTTAATGCATATTTAAGCTACTTAAGCCACAAAGAGGGGCATATGTGATAAATATGTGACAATTTTAATGGTAACAAGAAACAACAAAATACAGATAATTGGAATGTTGTCAGGAATTATGTATATTGATTATGTTGCTAAATTTGGCAAAATAATGTTGAAATATGTGTTCTTCTCAACAATAGCATGGCTGCAAGGGCTAATCTAATTGCTTTGTATAACAGTGTCTGTTATACATCTGTATTGCTCCTGTGGTACTTGATAACAGAGGGATCTAGTTTAGAATTACTGTAAATCTAATTTTTGTCCTTTGTTATCAGTTTCATAGAGTAGCCTATAACTTTACAACATTATTGAAAATATTCTTAAACTTTTTTGCATTTCAAAAGGAAGACTGATTACTTCATTGGATAGCTGAAGATGTCTGCAATGATCAGCTAACAGAAGGCTAATATGTTTATTTGGAAAAGCTTCTTGGGTAATGAGAATTTCCACTCACAAATGAGATTTTCAACATGCTACTAAATGGTACCTGACAATTTCATTTATTCTTTTTTGGATGGATATTGTTTATAACTTTTATCTAATTTTGGTCACTTTATTTCAAAGAGGAACTGGAGCTTTTTATTTTAAAAGTAGAGAATTTAATTTTAAATATTTTACTTGATTGTCAGCTATCCAGTTTTATTTAGTTTTACATTGCTTGGTTATACGGTGTTGCTCTAAAACATTCTTTCTTTTTTATTATTTTATTTATTTTTGTTTCTTAGCAATGGAATGATAAATTAGTGTTTACTACAATACATTATCTCTGTTAACTTATCAGAGTTAGCCATGAGTTCATTTTCCTTTTCATCATGATAAGAAATGTACTGCTTGATAAGAAAATATATCCCAGTTTGAGCAGTTGGAGATGTTATGCTCTCTTGTTGGTATTCTTTATAGGCATTCCTTCTAAGGGAAGAAAATTTGGCTTCCGTCGGCACATTGTTATTCTGCTCATTACTTTGCATTGTTATAATGTCTTCATCTCAGCAGTGCACGGTTCCTGTGTACAATGTCTTGTTGTGCTTGTGCTGGTTTTATTACTAAGATGTTGCCTTTGACATGACAGGGGTTGCTGTCCTGATAGAAAAGAAATCTTCTGTGAATTGAGGGATGGATTAATAGAAATAACGATCTGTGTTTAGATATATAAGATCATTGATCCATATATTGAGTCAAAATTTTTCTTATGCTCTTTGACCGTATACTGGCATAAAATGATGTGGGGAATGTGTAAGAGAATGAAAGTGAACTGAAGTCACTCAGTCATGTCTGACTCTTTGCGACCACCGCCGTCCTGCTGAGCCTGAGGTGGCTGTGTTGGGCTTTCCTTCCTTCCCGTGTCCTGGGCATCAAGGAGACTGAAAACAACAAGCGGGGAACGCGGGGGACTGAGACCAGCCTAAACCTCCCTTGTTGTCCAGAGGGAGGAATTAATATAAATACCAGACCCAAGCTTTGGGACTTCTGAAATCCCAAGCAGGATGTGGGCAAAAGCATTCCAGAGAGGGCTCAGAGGGCGTGGCACTGACAGCTCCTGAGATAATCCAGCTCTGCTGAAGGAGTCCTCATGATACACATCATAAATCAAGCAAAACAGTACTTTGCCCTGAGTGGAGGAGCGCATATAAGGTAAGCCACAAGATTGGTTCCCCAAAAACGTGAGAAAATAAAAGGACAGTTTGAAACAGAAGACAACACAGGTATGTTTAATGTTAATTGAGACATAAAATTTAAAAAACCTGGAAATCAAAACAGAAAACAGACCTAACAGAAAAAGGTAGCTATTGAATAGAATATAAATTTAACTACTGGAATTAAAAAAAAAACAAATTCTCAGCAGATTGGTGACAAGAGCAATTTATCATTGCCAAAGAGGGAATCAATGAATTGCAAGGTATATATGAGGAAATTTCCCATGGTGTGACACGGGTTAACAGGTTTACGAAAAGAAAAGCTCCTAGAGATGAAGAGTTTGGAATTAGCTGTCCTAACGCATCTGAGAGGAAACCTTTTTTTTTTTCCTCCTTTCTTTTTTCTTTTATAAATTTTGAAAGTATGATAATACATTTACAGGAGACATGAAAAATAAAGAACAAAGTTGCATATAGTTTTACTATGTATTACAGTTATTTTTTTAAGTAGATAAATTAAAACAGATAATGAATAGAAAAGGAGAAGGCTACAGTAGAACTGAAAATCACTATGAACCAATTCAAAATCTTTAGGTGAAAATTAAACCATTACATGCATTACCTGAACATTAATAGTAATAAAAATAGAATAATTGTCATTTGTAAGTATTCAGATTCTTTAGTGTTTGCTAATGTATGTGACTCTACTATCTGGTAACTGGGTATGTATCTGAAGATTTTAGAAGTTCAGTCTGGTTAGTTTATTTTATTATAAAATTGCCTTCAGGCTTCTTGAGAGTATTATTTTATGATTAATAAATTTGTAATTATTGACACCTTCCACTGGTTCTCTCTGTAGATTATACTTCTAGTGAAGACAATATTCTCTTTCTATCATCACAGGTATACTATGGAAAATTCAGGTATACTCAGAAAATTCTTCTAGATGTCTAATAGTCTACTTATATTTTAAGTGAAATGTATAATCATTTCAGCCAACACAATCAGTCCAAGAAACTGGTATAAATTTATGCTGTACAGTACCAGTGTGAGAAGGGCCTGAAGACTCCTGACTGTTTCTGGTTACAGAGTTTTTAACCTTGACCTTCCACACAGCCCTCGTGTAGTCTGACCTCTCGTCAGTTGTTTGTCATTTACCCACTGACCATTGGTGACCTGTGAGCTGCACATATTTTGCTGGCTGGGAACGCCCTGGGCCCCATCGCTGGCATGCCAGCTCGCCGGCATGCCATTGTGTTTCTTCCTGCATCACCTCAGCTCAGGAGTGAGCTCCCCCGACACCTTTCCTGTGCTGTAGGGGAGGCAAAAGTTATGTTGCATGTGGTAAGGAACAGGCAAAATAAGGGGGGTTGTGCAGGTCAAATTAAGGACTTTACTCTGCATCGAGCTGAAAACTTTCAACTGCAAGGAGTGATCCTCTTACCTTCTGAAGTGGAATCATCTCCTCTTCCGAACGCGCATTCCTCTCATTGTCTTCTGTTTTGCTCTCTGGTTCCTTATGTGTGTCTCTGTGAGGCCAGCGTCAGTTCAGTTCAGTAGCTCAATAATGTCGGACTCTTTGTGACCCCATGGACTGCAGCACACCAGGCCTCCCTGTCCATCACCAGCTCCCAGAGCTTGCTCAGACTCATGTCTGTCAGGTCAGTGATGTCATCCTACCATCTCTTAGCATGCATCTTAGCATGCATGCATGCATTGGAGAAGAAAGTGTCAACCCACTCCAGTATTCTTGCCTGGACAATCCCAGGGACAGAGGAGCCTGGTGGGCTGCCGTCTGTGAGGTTGCAGAGATGGGCATGACTGAAGTGACTTAGCAGCAGCAGCAGATAGCATGGTGCGACCTGCCGTGGAGTATTCAGAGCACCCGTCACAGTCTAAGCCTCAGAAGTCAATAATGGCAAGGTTAGATCATCAAGCACTCCATACAGATCAGTGTATGTGTCAACCAGTTGGTGCTGTTCAGTTGCATCCACCTCTTTGCAATTCATGACCCATTTTTTCTTCTTTAAATACAAAAGAGATATGCAGTCCAGTAAAGCTGGATTGGAGTGCCTAGTTTCTGGGTGAGAAAGAATACGCCAAACAGGACACCTCAGATGCTTACATGGGTGAGCCACTGACTTCAGCGTGTCTCCGTGTGAGCTGGGTGGGTTGAGCTCTCTGCCCTAAATAGGGAGGACGCACAGAGGCTGGCCTTCTCACCCTGCACTTTCTTCCCACCGGCTGGGACACACCTGAGTCTGTGGAAGCGTTCTGGGTTGCTGTTGTCTCTTTTAGAACATGAGCAGTTAGAAATGAGCCGTCGGAGAGAGTGGTGGGAAATGGCAGTTTTGAAGTTGTGAAGGTTCCTCACGGTATGTGCTGGGGACCTTGGGACATTTTCAATTTTTCTGAAGTCCTCTCTGCAGAGTAGTAGTGGGACTAAAAGTGGAAGGAGAGTTGCACCCCTTACTCAGTGAGGACTAACATGACTGTGTGCTGCTTCGTGCACGGCCTCTAGGGCGTTTGGGGCCTGGGGCCTCAATGCCCCCTTTTTGCTCTTGGAGCCCCGAGGACTTTCAGAGGACTCTGCCCAGTGCCAGAATGGTCAGATTTGCTCTTGACAAGAGAGAGGGAGCTGAGGCAGTGCATTTTCAGCTGGTGAAGTCTGTCTTGGGACTCATTGGGCCATTCTAATTAATCCAGACTGTGCTAGAAATGCAAGCAGGAGGATGGAATCGTTTTGCATGTATGTGTCATTTGGTTAGAAAGAAGATAAAGAAAAAAATTGAAAATTAAGTGATAAAAATTGACTGCTTATAATAAACTCTTTTAAAACTTACTAAATTCTGTGAAACATTTATTGAAGGTCTTGGTTTGTATGACCGGGAGCTTCAAAAAATTTTACACCTAATTCAGAAATATTTGTTCCAACTAAAGAAATTAGCTTTTTATTTTGTATCAGGGAATAGCTGGCTATCAAACCATGTTGTGATAGAGTCCGGTGAATAGCAAAGGGCCTCAGCCATACATATGTATGTATCCATTCTCCACGAAACCCCACTACCATCCAGGCTGCCCCATAAGTAGAGCAAAACATTCCCTGTGTTTTTTATAATGGAATCGGAAACCTTCATGACAAGTAAGCAAACCATCATGACCTTCTTTTTTTATTCACCCTTTAGGTGATACCATAGAATGAAGCCCAGACATACACTCTGTAAATCTGTTGAATGATAATTACTTTTCCAAGTGATACTCCTGAATTTCTGTACGGTTATGAAAGTTCTTGTACGGTCATGAAAGTTCTTCGTCAATCACCAAAGATTAAATTGAATTTAACACCTCTGGTGTTAGAGGTGTGTAATTACAGTCTGATTCTTTGACAGTTAATGCTCTGCCTTCTCTGTGAAGAGCAATTAAACTAACCAGAATATTCAGTCTATCTTCAGGAAGGAATATTCTAGTAGGTTGACCTTGTCCAGGGGATCTTTCTGACCCAGGGATCGAACCTGTGTCTCTTGCATTGCAGACAGATTGTTTAGAAATGAGCCACCGGGGAAGCCATTCTGTCCATCCATGGAGTTGTGATTTGCTTGGGAACCAAATGGCCAATTGTTTGGCTAGTGGATTAAATGAAACTCCTCTGAGCCTGGAAGGATTTATGTATCCTTAGTGTTTACCACAGTGCCTGTTTCTTGGTAGTAGGCCCTTAATAAATATTTGTTGCTGCTGAAAAATACTCTAGGAAAGGTGACGGGCATTTGCTTCCAGTCCTTGAACCATGTGCAGTATCCCAGGGAGCAACGTCTGAGACCCAGATACGAAGCTCAGTGGCAAAGAGCCCAGACTCTGAAGCCAGGCTGACTGAGCCCCTTCCTGGCTCTGCTTCCTACCAGCTCTGTGACCTGGGACAGTTTCCTTTTCACTGCTCAAAGTATGGCCTGTGAACCAGCAGTGTCAGCATCACTTGGGAGTTTGTCAAAGGCAGAACCTCAGGCCTACTTCCCAGACCTGCTGAATCGGAATCTGCTGCTTAGTAAGGTCCACAGGTCAGTTACACACATTGACGTTTCAGACACGCTGGGCCTCGGTTTCCCCATTTGTAATAAGGAAACTGATGAGTTACCTACCTCATGGATTTGACCCTAGTTGGTTCATGACCAGTGTTTCCACCAGAGCCTGACATATAGTGAGCAGTAAATAACTTTTAGCCATTTTTTACTACTCTTTCCCTTTTCAGCTTACATGATCAAAAGGCCTGATATTGGCCCTGAAACTAAAATGAATCTAAATTTATAAATCCAGAGCTACCACATCAATTCATTAAAAAAGAAAAAAAAACACAGAACTTAGGTCCCTCATTCCATATTTTGGAGACTTCCTACTGTTGACTACGTTCTTTCTGCTTATTCTGCTTTTGAAAAGAGGATGAGATGGTTGGATGGCATCACGGACTCGACGGATGTGAGTCTGAGTGAACTCTAGGAGTTGGTGATGGACAGGGAGGCCTGGCGTGCTGCGGTTCATGGTGTCACAAAGAGTTGGACACGACTGAGCGACTGAACTGAACTAATAGCATATCTAACTTTAGAAGGCTTCTTTTATACCAGACACTGAGATAAGCACTTTATGTGCTGAATATTATTTCTCTCGATAAATCTACCAGACTTACATTAAAAATAGGAAATAAAGACTTTGTGGTGTAAGGAATCTTAGGTATGTCTGGTCTCAGAAGCAGAAGTATTTATCACCGTATTCAACATATGTTCACATTTTACATAAACTCATTGCTTATCCATCAAACAGAGTAAGTTCCAGAATTTATAAGCATATTTGTTTTTCACTTTTCTCAGCTTTTGTTTATTTCTCAATTATGTAGTTTGGTTTACTTTTAAATCTCAGAGGGAAACATATCAGTGAGTCAACTGAAAAAATTTTATCCATAATATTTACCTGGAATATATATCACTTCAATTTTCCCCCTTTCTTCATGAACATATCTTCTAATTGATGCAGTTCCTCCTATGTTGCTTTTCAAATGCACTACATTATGTGGGTCAGAGGTATTTTGATGTTCCTATTGTTCTTTTTTAAAGTATATTTAGGCATTTTATTTTCTCAATAAAGTTCGTATTTCTTTCTTTTTTATTTAGCTTTCTCTTTTTAAGGGACTGCTCTCCATGTGACTGTAATTAAATACTTTATTTATAGTTTATTTTATTGTGACTTTATATTAGGTCCTTAACAATAATCAGACACTTGTACATTTCTAGGTTTCAAGGAAAAAATAATTTTTCATTTAGCAGTTAGTCAAACTTTACAGAAAACTTGAATGTCCTTAATAATTTTTACCAGGTCTAAATGATACTTTTAACCATTCTGTGGCTGAAAACATTTCTTCTTCTCCATATATATGTACAGAAATAATAGAGTACCATTTTGATTCATTGAGGAGTGTAGGAGAGAAAAAATATGCAATCTTTAGAGTTGTGGTAGTTTGGGAAGGCTGGAATAACATGTTGAAAGAAGATTTAGAACATCATTTCAACATTTGGAAAGATTAATCCAAATTGTATGAAACTCCTGTTCTAATGTTCAGGCATTACACATTTGATTGCATTTAAGGAATGTACCCATACATAAATAAATTCACATATTCTGTACCCATACATAAATAAATGTTTTTCTTTTCAGAAGAAAGTTTTAACTAACTGTAAAAATTTAGAAAACAGAGCGGAGAGTGGAGAGAGAAGGGGGAATTATTAGACAATTTAGAAGAATAGGACTAAAATATAAATTAATTATTGTTACTGAAAGACAGTCATGTCCAACTCCTGGTGACCTCAAGAACTATACAGTTCATGGAATTCTCCAGGTCAGAATACTGGAGTGGATGGCCTTTCTCTTCTTCAGGGGATCTGCCCAACCCAGGGATCAAATCAAGGTCTCTTCCATTGAAGATGGATTCTTTACCAGCTGAGCCACAAGGGAAGTCCAAAAATACTGGAGTGGGCAGCTTATCCCTTCTCCAGCAGATACTCCCAACCCAAGAATCAAACCAGGGTCTCCTGCATTCCAGGCAGATCCTTTACCAACCGAACTATTAGGGAAGCCCAATTATTGTTGCTAAGTATATTATTTACAGCAGAATTCAGATATATCCTTGTAACATAAGATAAATGTATTAAAATGTGATAGAAATGTGCAAAGTAACCTGAGTAAAAACTGAATATGGATTTCTAGTATTCAAGAATTTGGGGACAAAAGTTAATAGAAATTATTCTTCTTGTAAGTCTAAGTAAAGGACCAGGAGAAACCAAAATATCAACTTAGTTTGGATCTATTTCTTTCACCTGAATATGCGACACTGGTGTTTGGAAAGTTAACGTAAATCATGCAATATGCAATGAACACACAGATGTCAACAAGAGTAAGTGAGGGTCATCACCAAGCTTTACTGGGAATTGTCACAAAGTTCTGCAATAAAATGGGCTTCCCAGGTGGCACAGTGGTAAAAAATCCATGTGCCTATGCAGGAAATGCAAGAGACGCAGTTTCGATCCTTGGATTGAGAAGATCCCCTGGAGTAGGTAAAGGCAACTCACTCCAGTGTTCTTGCCTGGAAAATTACATGGACAGAGGAGCCTGGCAGGCTACCATGGGGGTCTCAAAGAGTTGTACACGACAAAGCACACACAGGCAATAAAATAGACATTTCACAGTTTGTTTCATATATACTTTAATCACTGTAGATCTAAGACAGATAATAAGTATGGTCTTTTGCAAAGAGATTTTTTTCCTAGATATACTAAGATTCTGACACTTTCAATATTTCATATGGAATCTATCTATGCATTGCTCTCACAGGATTCTCTCTCAAGAGGGATATATTCTTTGTAAGTTGTGGAGGAAGGAAAAGTAAATTACATAAATTAAAAGTTGTCTTCATTCTGTTCTATAGGATATCTGAACTCAGAAGATCCCTACCTCATTTCCAATGCAGTACTTCACCTCTAGCCAAAATATATGTCAGCTAGGAAAAGGCATGAAATTCTATGATAGGATTATGATGCCTTAATCCAAGGAGGCTATATAAAGACTAATATTTCAAATTGACAGTTTTACTCTCCTTTAAGTAAATACTATCTTCAAGTACACCTTATTACACCATAGTAAAATTCTGGCTGAGTGAAATGTATGTCTTTCTTTTCTAAAGTAGAAACAGAGCTATTATGAATATGGACATGGGAAGGTTAATGGCCTGACACCTCACTTAAAGAGGACATAAATAATTTTAGGACATATAATTAATTTTGTTAAAATTGCCTGTCTCTTTCATTAACCTCTGGGACACATGTAATTCTAATACTTGAAGTCCATTGATATCNAAAGTAGAAACAGAGCTATTATGAATATGGACATGGGAAGGTTAATGGCCTGACACCTCACTTAAAGAGGACATAAATAATTTTAGGACATATAATTAATTTTGTTAAAATTGCCTGTCTCTTTCATTAACCTCTGGGAGACATGTAATTCTAATACTTGAAGTCCATTGATATCAACAATTTTTAAGGTAATACTCCAGTCTCTTTTTTGGGGTAAAAAAATACTTTAATCCCATGTTGTTCTGTGCTTTAAGGCCTGTTTCATGAGGACAGCCTCTGGGGATGGAAAGTGGAGAATGATATATGATTATATGCCCAGTGGCTTTTGGGGAACTTCTCTTTCTTCTATCTTCCCTTTTTTCCTTTTGGTCACTGAATGCACAATGGTATTTTATGGTCTCTGAAGCTATCAAACACTGTGTACTCTACAAGTCTCTGATACTAAAGTCTGATGAAAGTGTAACTTGTGATGTGTTTTATATATTTATGAAATGGATGGATGGATGAAGTGTTAATCCATACTCAGCATCATCAGGTCCAAAAGTTCAAGTTAAAACTTCCTGAAATTTACAACCCAAATCACATATGCACTCTCATTCATTCACTTCATCAATGTTTATTAAGCATCCATTACATTTCAGGCACTATGATCAGTTTTAAGAAAAAAAGAGTTCATCCAAGTTCAATCTTGGATGAACTCCAGGCTTGGGGCTTTGGGATAATGATAAGCAAGATTTTTAAATACTATCTTCAAAGAGTTAGAACTGAGATGTGCACTAAGTATCCTTGTAGCACCAGAGGAAAAGTGACTAATTCTCTCCTGGGGAAGGTGGGAAGCCCTTAGTGAGAAGGTGACATTTAAACAGGGAAGGTACTTAAAATACAGTTGTTAGAAAAGATTAATTTCAGCTAGAGGCAGAAGATACACTTCTGCTATATATGGGACAATGTTTCCCAAAGAGTTCTTTGCCCTCAATGTATAAAATTTCTAAGAATTCTTAAAAATATCAGAACTGCAATAGAAGCTAAACTTAGTTACTGAAAGGGCTGACAGTGCTGCGATGACCTGCATCTGCTTCCAGTGAAATATCCAGAGGTTTTAGAAGACATATTTTATTTGATATATTTCCTGTCTGATTTGAAAGTATAATATGGCATATCATACTTATCTCATTTTAAGATTCAAAATAAGGTACTATATTGTTTGTATTCTTTTAATTTTACCATTGCCTCCTGAAAAAAATAGATTTTAAAATTAACATCTGACTTAGTTTGTTTAAGTGTCTGTAACAGAATACCATAAACTAGGTAGCTTCTAAATAACAAAAGTTTATTTCTCATAGTTCTAGAGGCTGGAGAGTCCACAGGCAAAATACTGGCAGATTTGGTGTCTGGTGAGAATTTGCTTTCTGGTTGACAGACAGCTGTCTTTCTGTTAACCTCATGTGGCAGAAAAGGGTAGGGAGCTCTCTGGAGCCTCCTTTTTAAGGATCCTGATCCCATTCATATGGGCTCACTCTCAAGACCTAATCACTTCTGGAAGTCTCCACCTCCGAAAACCATCAAAATGGAGATTAGGATTCAACATATAAAAGGTGGGGAGACACAAACATGCAGTCTGTAGTAACATCTATCTAGGGCTTCTTTATCCTAGCACTACTAACACTTTAAGCCAGTAATTTTTGTTGTGTTGAGGTTACTTTGTATGTTGAGAATGTCTGGCAGCATCTCTGGCCTTTACTTACCAGATGCCAGTAGAACCCCGTAGCTGTGACAAGCAAAACTGTCATGACATTATTAAGTGTTCCTGGGGGGCAAAGTCACATCAGTTGAGAATTACTGATTTAATTCCAATGTTTTTAAGCACTATTTTTCACTTTTAAAAATCAGAATCATTCTTGTCTTTTAGCTCAATATGACTATTACTATCATTAATATTTTGTGTCTGGACTGTAATTTCTAAGGAGAGAGAAGTGCTTTACTTTTTCTTTTATCACATACACGGTTTTCTTAGGTAATTGGGCCTGAGTTGGATATATCACCTAGTGACACAGATCGCCTTTTTTTCCTCCCTCAGAGAAATATATACCTGAGATGATTTTAAATAGATCCAAGATATACTGCTACCCCTGCCTATCTAGGGTCGTGTCTTGTGTATATGTCTTCACAGTACAACAGAATACAGCCAGAAATTCCTTCGTGAGCATATAGGTTCTAATATGTTCCTCTGGCTGGCCTGAGGTGGCGAGAGGGGGCTGTAGAACAGTAAGAAAATGGTTGGGAGGAAGCACGGCTCCTACTTCAACCCGAACTAGCTGTGAGTGCCTGCTACTCTCATCTAATAGAGGTAGCAAATCACGAGAAAATGGAAAAGCTAGTTATTGTTCAGAGGATTCTCTGAGATGCTTCCCAATTTAAAACTAGGGGCAGGCAGGTCAGGATCCAATACTAAGAACAGAAATAAAACCACATATTTACCACTTCAGTGCTACTTCCTGATATGAGGGGAAAAACATCTCTTTGCTTACCCTCTGCACTCCTGAGGTTTCTTTATTAGATTGTCAAAAATTTCATTGAACATCACAGAAATGGAGTTTCTCATTTTCCGAGCAAATGAGAAAATGTTGAATAAAAGGTAAATGAACAATGATGCTTTGAAGAAAAACAAGTTCAGCAATCATGTTATAAAATGCAGGATACTCAAACAGAGAAAGAATCATTCTAAAGTCTGTCTCATTTTTTCTAGTTTAGTATTTTATATATGTGAGAATACTTGGAAAACATTTTAAACTAGTTCTCTTCTTAAAGAGGAATGTTTGGAAGTTGAAAAACTTAGCTAATTAAAACATACAGTATTCCAATTGCCAAAGAATGCTAGCTTGAAATTCTACTATAGAATTTCCTCTTCTAGCACCTATGAAACTTAGCTCTGCTGGGTTGCTGGGTCAAAGAAGCAGCACAAATACTTTTTGTTTTTCTAAGAGCTTCTAATTTAAGACATTGAAAAGTTAAAATATATATATACGCAGTATAAGAGATAAGAGAATGAGTGGAGAGATAATTTTTTATAAAAATTTCAACACTGAAATAAATATTGGTATAAGAGTGCTCTGAAGACTAGCAGAAAAGGTTTTCTACAGCTAAAGATATAAAGAAGGAATCACAATGAGATGGACAGAAGGAGCAGTGATGCGAAATAGTTAAGACCCACACTCTGGGTGGGTGACACAAACAGGAAGATAATTACAACTGCCAAAGTGCTGGAGAAGACTCTCGAGAGTCCTTTGGGCAGCAAAGATATCAAACCACTTAATCCTAAAAGAAATCAACCTGAATATTCATTGTAAGGACTGATGCTGAAGCTGAAGCTTCAATATTTTGGTCATGTGATGCCAAGAGCTAATTCATTGGACAAGACTCTGAAGCTGGGACAGATTGAGGGCAAGAGGAGAAGGGGATGACAGAGGATGAGACGGTTAGATGGCATCACTGACTCAATGGACATGAGTCTGAGTAAACTCCGGGAGATAGTGAAGGACAGGGAAGCCAGGCGTGCTGCAGTTCATGGGGTCACAGAAGAGTTGGACACAACTTGACGGCTAAATAACAACAATATAAGTGCTCCCCAAGTAGTGAGGGATCTGAGCCTCCCAGTGGGCTTCCCAGACCTGTAGTCCAGCACCAGGAAGATGATCTCCTGAAAGGTTTGACTTTGAAGGGCAGCAGGACTTGTGTATGGGATGTCAGAGGGCTGTAGGAAACAGAGACTACTTCACTTAAAAGGTGTGCAAGATCGCACATGCTCTGAGTCCTAGTGCAGAAACAGTGCTTTCAAAGGAGCTTTGGTCAGCCCATTTGCTGATCTTGGAGAGCTTCCTGGAGAAGGAGGAGGCAACTGGGACTCACTCTGGAGACACAGATGCTGGCAGAAACTATTTGGGACGTTGATTGTATGATAAGAACACTGGTTCTCGCAAGTGCCATTGTGGAACCATCCTTCTAGCCTCTTTGTACTAGGGACTTACCCACCCATCAGTTATGAGTCCCCTTGGGCTGAGAAGCCAGCTGCACTGGGATTCCATCCTACTCACCAGTAACAGATCTGATACCCCTAGGGTCCTCTAGTTAGCCACAGTGGAAACAGGCCTCATGTACCAGTGAATAGGCAGCCAGTGCACCAACCAACTGGGCTGGGGCCAGTCCTGCACAGAGGCATGCCTACAGAAGCTGTCCCACCACACCAGAAGGGCCCATTCAGTTTCAGAATGCATACTTAGAGCATAATGACTGGCGACCAAAGGGCAGTGTGCTTGGGCAGCATAGCATGTCTCCTACTGAGGCTACTTCTCCAAGAATGGGAACTTTAATCTTCCTACTAAAAAGATAAAACTAGCAAAGAGAATTAGGCAAAATGAGGAGACAGAGGAATATGTTGCAGTAGAAGAGAGAAGACACAACCCCAGGAGAATTAAGTAAAGTGGAGATAAGCAATCTGTCTGATAAAGAGTTCAAGATAACAGTTATACAGATTAACAAGGAATTAGAAAATACAAAGAACCAAACAAGCCTGAAGAATACAACATATAAAATGTAAACTAGGAAGAATCAGCAGTAAATGAGATAATACAGAGGAATGGATCAGTAAACTGGAAGACAGAGTAGTGGAAATCAATCAACTTGAACAGAAGAAAAGAAAAAAAATGAGGCTAACAACAGAATTTGAGACAATATTGAGCATACTAACATTAGTGGATACCAAAAGCAGAAGAAAGGGGTGAGTTCAGTTCAGTTCAGTCACTCAGTTGTGTCTGCCTCTTTGTGACCCCATGGACTATAAATGCCAGGCCTCCCTGTCCATCACCATCTCCCAGAGTTTACTCAAACTCATGTCCACTAAGTCAGTGATGTCATCCAATCATCTCATCCTCTGTCTTCACCTTTGCCTCCCACCTTCAATCTATTCCAGCCTCAGGGTCTTTTCAAATGAGTCAGTTCTCTGTATCACATAGCCAAAGTGTTGCAATTTCAGATCCAGAATCAGTCTTTCCAATGAATAACCAGGACTGATTTCCTTTAGGATGGACTGGTTAGATCTTACAGTTCATGGGACTCTCAAGAGTCTTCTCCAATACCACAGTTCAAAAGCATCAATTCTTTGGTGCTTGGTTTTCTTTATAGTCCAACTCTCACATCCGTACATGACTACTGGAAAAACCATAGCCTTGACACAGATGGACCTTTGCTGGCAAAGTAATGCCTCTGCTTTTGAATATGCTATCTATGTTGGTCATAACTTTCCTTCCAAGGAATAAGCATCTTTTTATTTCATGGCTGCAGTCACCATCTGTAGTGATTTTGGAGCCCCCCAAAATAAAGTCTGACACTGCTTCCACTGTTTCCCCATCTATTTCCCATGAAATGATGGGACCAGATGCCATGATCTTAGTTTTCTGAATGTTGAGCTTTAAGCCAACATTTTCACTCTCATCTTTCACTTTCATCAAGAGGCTTTTTAGTTCCTCTTCACTTTCTGCCATAAGGGTGGTGTCATCTGCATATCTGAGGTTATTGATATTTCTCCCAGCAATCTTGATTCCAGCTTGTGCTTCTTCCAGCCCAGCATTTCTCACGATTTACTCTGCATATAAGTTAAATAAACAGGGTGACAATATACAGCCTTGACATACTCCTTTCCCTATTTTGAACAAGTGTGTTGTTCCATGTCCAGTTCTAACTGTTGCTTCCTGACTTGCATACAGGTTTCTCAAGAGGCAGATCAGGTGGTCTGATATTCCCATCTCTTACAGAAATTTCCACAGTTTGTGGTGATCCTCAAAGTCAAAGGCTTTGGCACAGTCAATAAAGCAGAAACAGATGTTTTTCTGGAACTCTCTTGTTTTATCGATGATCCAGTGGATGTTGACAATTTGATCTCTGGTTCCTCTACCTCTTCTAAATCCAGCTTGAACATTTGGAAGTTCATGGTTCATGTATTGTTGAAGCCTAGTTTGGTGAATTTTGAGCATTACTTTACAAGTGTGTGAGATGAGTGCAATTGTGCAGTAGTTTGAGCATTCTTTGGCATTGCCTTTCTTAGGGATTAGAATGAAGACTGACCTTTTCCAGTCCTGTGGCCACTGCTGAGTTTTCCAAATTTGCTGGCATATTGAGTGCAGCACTTTTACAACATCATCCTCTAGGATTTGAAATAGCTCAATTGGAATTCCATCACCTCCACTAGCTTTGTTCGTAGTGATGCCTCCTAGGCCCACTTGACTTCACATTCTAGGATTTCTGACTCTAGGTGAGTGATCACATCATCATGATTATCTGGGTCATGAAGATTTTTTTTGTGCAGTTCTTCTGTGTATTCTTTTTTTTTTTTCTTGCCAACTCTTCTTAATACCTTCTGCCTCTGGTAGGTCCATTCAATTTCTGTCCTTTATTGAGGCCATCTTTGCATGAAATGTTCCCCTGGTATCTCTAATTTTCTTGAAGAGATCTCTAGTCTTTCCCATTCTATTGTTTTCCTTCATTTCTTTGCACTGATCACTCAGGAAGGCTTTCTTATCTCTCCTTACTATTCTTTGGAACTCTGCATTCAGATGCTTGTATCTTTCCTTTTCTCCTTTGCTTTTTGCTTCTCTTCTTTTCTCAGGTATTTGTTAGGCCTCCTCAGACAGCCATTCTACTTTTTTCATTTCTTTTTCTTGGGGATGGTCTTGATCCCTGTTTCCTGTACAATGTCATGAACCTCCGTCCATAGTTCAGAAGGCACTCTGTCTATCAGATCTAACCCCTTGAATCTATTTCTTACTTCCACTGTATAATTGTCAGGGATTTGATTTAGGTCATACTGAACGGTCTATTGGTTTTCCCTACTTTCTTCAATTTAAGTCTGAATTTGGCAATAAGGAGTTCATGATCTGAGCCACAGTCAGCTCCCAGTCTTGTTATTTTTTTTTTTTCTGACTGTATAGAGCTTCTCCACCATTGGCCACAAAGAATATAATCAATCTGACTTTGGTATTGACAATCTGGTGATGTCCATGTGTAGAGCCTTCTCTTGTGTTGTTGGAAGAGGGTGTTTGTTATGACCAGTGCGTTCTCTCGGCAGAACTCTATTAGCCTTTGCCCTGCTTCATTCTATACCCGAAGGCCAAATTTGTCTGTTACTCCAGGTGTTTCTTGTCTTCCTACCTTTGCATTCCAATCCCCTATAGTGAAAAGACATCTTTTTAGGGATGTTAGTTCTAGAAGGTCTTGTAGGTCTTCATAGAACAGTTCAACTTCAGCTCCTTCAGCATTACTGGTCAGGGCATAGACTTGGACTACCATGATATTGAATGGTTTGCCTTGGAAACAAACAGAGATCATTCTGTTGTTTTTGAGATTGCATCCAAGTACTGCATTTCAGACTCCTTTGTTGACTCTGATGGCTACTCCATTTCTTCTAAGGGATTCCTGCCCACAGTAGTAGATAAGTATAGAGCTTCTCCACCATTGGCCACAAAGAATATAATCAATCTGACTTTGGTATTGACAGTCTGGTGATGTCCATGTGTAGAGCCTTCTCTTGTGTTGTTGAAGAGGGTGTTTGTTATGACCAGTGCGTTCTCTTGGCAGAACTCTATTAGCCTTTGCCCTGCTTCATTCTATACCCGAAGGCCAAATTTGTCTGTTACTCCAGGTGTTTCTTGTCTTCCTACCTTTGCATTCCAATCCCCTATAGTGAAAAGACATCTTTTTAGGGATGTTAGTTCTAGAAGGTCTTGTAGGTCTTCATAGAACAGTTCAACTTCAGCTCCTTCAGCATTACTGGTCAGGGCATAGACTTGGACTACCATGATATTGAATGGTTTGCCTTGGAAACAAACAGATCATTCTGTTGTTTTTGAGATTGCATCCAAGTACTGCATTTCGGACTCTTTTGTTGACTCTGATGGCTACTCCATTTCTTCTAAGGGATTCCTGCCCACAGTAGTAGATAGAATGGTCATCTGAGTTAAATTCCCCCATTCCAGTCCATTTTAGTTTGCTGATTCCTAAAGTGTCAGTGTTTACTCTTACCATCTCTTGTTTGAACACTTGCAATTTGCTTTGGTTTGTGGACCTAACATTCCAGGTTCCTATGCAATATTGCTCTTACAGCATTGGACTTTGCTTCTATCATCGGTCACATCCACAACTGAGTGTTGTTTTTGCTTTGGCTCCATCCCTTCATTCTTTCTGGAGTTATTTCTCCACTGATCTCCAGTAGAATATTGGGCACCTACTGACCTGGGGAGTTCATCTTTCAGTGTCTTATCTTTTTGCCTTTTCATACTGTTCATGGGGTTCTCAAGGCAAGAATACTGAGATGGTTTGCCATTCCCTTCTCCAGTGGACCACATTTTGTCAGAACTCTCCACCATGACCCATCCTTCTTGGGTGTCCCTACATGGCATGGCTAAATAGTTTCACTGAGTTAGACAAGGCTTTGGTCCATGTGATCAGATTGCTTAGTTTTCTGTGATTGTGATTTTCAGTCAGTCTGCCCTCTGACAGAGAAGAATAAGAGGCTTATGGAAGCTTCCTGATGGGAGAGACTGACTCAAAGGGAAACTGAGTCTTGTTCTGATGGGCAGGGCCATGCTCAGTAAATCTTTAATCCAATTTTCTGTTGATGTGTGGTGCTGTGTTCCTTTCCTGCTATTTACCTGGGGCCAAACTATGTGGAGGTAATGAAGATAATGGAGACCTCCTTCAAAAGATCCCATGCATGTACTGCTACACTCACTGCCCCCAAACCCTGCAGCAGGCCACCTCCGGCCCATGCCTCTGCTGGAGACTCCTGGACACTCCCAGGCAAGTGTGGGTCAGTCTCTTGTGGGGTCAAGATTTTATCATATCAATTTTATCTTCTGCCTAAACTCTTTTCCTCATTTTTAAGCACTTTATTGATGCACTTAAAAAAGCAAAATATAACTTAGTAACACTTTTTCAAGTGCTCTCAAATTTTCTTTACAAATTGACAAAATTAATTTTCTTTATTTTGTTCAAAGTTTAACGTAATTCAAAATCATTTCTAAATAATGAGTCTATGTTGAAATAAATTCTAATTTTCACAGTCATCTTGCCAAATATTTAGATAATTTTAGCTAAATGGGAATAGGATTTTAATTAGACCCTGAGATGTAGTTCTTCTTAGTATATGAAACTGAAAACTGATTTGCATCCAAGTCTTTGTGACCCCCCCAGGACTATACAGTCTATGGAATTCTCCTGGCCAGAATACTGGAGCAGGTGGCCATTCCCTTCTCCAGGGGATCTTTCCAATCTAGGGATCAAACCCAGGTTTCCTGCATTGCAGGCTGATTCTTTACTAGCTGAACAAGGAGGGAAGTGTGATTCTGCCCTACTCAAGGTATTCACAACAGTAATGTGTTGTGAAAAGCCTTCGAACCAGTGAAGTTGCTCAGTCATGTCCAACTCTTTGCAATCCCATGGACTGTAGCCTACCAGGCTCCACCATTCATGGAATTTTCCAGGCAAGAATACTGGAGTGGGTTGCATTTCCTGCTCCAGGGGATCTTCCTGACCCAGGGATTGAACCCAGGTCTGGTGCATTGCAGGCAGACACTTAACCATCTGAGCTACCAGGGAAGCCCCAAGTGAAAAGCCTTTACTTGTTCTCAAACTTACAGTTGTGATAAATATGTATATGGGCATGCATATGTAAATCTTCAGAGTGAACGTGCAGTTATTCTTATAGTCGCTTGAAGGGTTACCCATAATCGTTACAAGACAGCAGACCAAGCCAGTGCTCTACATGTGTGCCTGCTAGGTAGCTTCAGTCGTCTCCAACTCTGTGCAGCCCTAAGGATTGTAGCCCGCCAGGCTCCTCTGTCCATGGGCTTCTCCAGGCAAGTGGGCTGCCATGTCCTCTTCCAGGGGATCTTCCTGACCCAGGGATCAAGCCCATGTCTGTGATGTCCCCTGCGCTGACAGGCGGGTTCTCTACCACTAGTGCCACCTGGGAAGCCCCCTTTGCTCTACATCTCATCACAAATAGCTACAGGAGAAAAAAGCCTAGAGGAAAACCCAGAATTAACTTTTTTGATGACCTGAAAGGATTATCACCCTAAAGGAAGCTATCCTTCCAAGTGCTGTGACCTCTGAGAATGGTGCATAGACTAAGAAAGTCAAACTTCAAGTTATAATGATTTGGAAGCCATCTTCCTGCAAATGAATGAATCTGCTCTTCTTTGGCTGTGCCTATTGATAACTTTTGTCAATTTCTACCATAGTAATAGTCAGTTATTGTGCAAATAATAAAACTATTTGGAATGTATTTGTGTATTTACCAAGAAAATTTATTTAGATTTTTAAAAGGAACTAAGTGCATATTTTTATTTCCCATCTGAATGGTAAGAAACATGCTTTATTCTGTCATTTAAAATTTTTGAGATTTTTCCTCTTTTTTAACATTTAGAACTTATTCTTATTTCTTGAAGAAAATTATTATTGTATTCTTTTTCAATTTTTACAATCAGATAAGGTGGTTCAGCTCCCAGGGCTATCACTTAACAATCTGTGTAACCTTGGGCATACTACTCTAAACCTCATTTTCCTCATCCATAAAACAGAATGATAATATCATCAATTTCACAAATTGTTACAAGTTTCAGTTCAGTTCAGTTCAGTCACTTAGTTGTGTCCAACTCTTTGCGACCCCATAAATCACAGCACGCCAGGCCTCCCTGTTCATCACCAACTCCCGGAGTTCACTCAGATTCATGTCCATCGAGTCAGTGATGCCATCCAGCAATCTCAACCTCTGTTGTCCCCTTCTCCTGCCCCCAATCCCTCCCAGCATCAGAGTCTTTTCCAATGAGTCAACTCTTCGCATGAGGTGGCCAAAGTACTGGAGTTTCAGCTTTAGCATTATTCCTTCCAAAGAAATCCCAGGGTTGATCTCCTTCAGAATGGACTGGTTGGATCTCTTTGCAGTCCAAGGGACTCTCAAGAGTCTTCTCCAACACCACATTTCAAAAGCATCAATTCTTTGGCACTCAGCCTTCTTCACAGTCCAACTCTCCCATCCATTCATGACTGCTGGAAAAACTATAGCCTTGACTAGATGGACCTTAGTCAGCAAAGTAATGTCTCTGCTTTTGAATATGCTATCTAGGTTGGTCATAACTTTTCTTCCAAGGAGTAAGTGAAGTGAGTGAAGTCACTCAGTTGTGTCCAACTCTTTGCGACCCCATGGACTGTAGCCTTTCAGGCTCCTCCATCCATGGGATTCTCCAGGCAAGAGTACTGGAGTGGGTTGCCATTTCCTTCTCCATCCAAGGAGTAAGCGTCTTTTAATTTCATGGCTGCAGTCACCATCTGCAGTGATTTAGAGCCCCCCCCTCCAAAATAAAATCTGACACTGTTTCTACAGTTTCCCCATCTATTTCCCATGATGTCACATAATAAGTGTTCAGTCAATATTAACTATCAAAATTATGCTATTTTATCATTATTATTGCAATAATAAAATCAATGGAAATACTACTAATCTCAATTGTTCAACAAATCTTTCAGCTTCATTCTAAAGCCTTACAGTAATTCTGAGTGGGAGGTTGTTGTGTTTTATACAGATAAGCTTAAATAAATAACTTCTTTTTTTATTTGTTAAACTTGTTACTACCTAGAAAAAATATTTGATTAATACAAGCATTCAAATTGAGACATGAACCACACGCAAATCAATGAAATCATTATGAAGGTTGGGAAATCATTAAATTGTTAGAATGTATTATGCAAACAACTCAAAAATCGAGCAAATAAACACTGGAAATATCTTCAGGGATTTTATTTTATCTAGGAAACTAATTGTTTTTCTGCTTCCTATTTTCATGACAACTCTCTAAAAACTGTCATAAATGTAACTGGAAAATAAATCAATATCACAAAATAGAGCAATTCAAAATGCACTGAAATAGTTACAAAAGCAATTCTACAGTTCCTTAGATTTATTTCTTTAAGTCTTTTTGAACTCTTGAAACTTTCTCAATCTTATATGTTATGCTCTGATATTTAGCATCTGTTTTTCTAATGCAACTATTTCAACTATATCATATCATCTGAATCCAAATATTTTCTCTTTTGTCTTAATGTAACAAAGGGAAAACCTTTTAGGAGAAAAATAGAAATTGTAGATTATGATAAAATACACACACAATGAAAAAGTGGCAGTCATGTATTAAACAGCATCATCTTCGTGAACATGACATACATTAGAAAAATAGTTCTCAAAGTAGCATCACACACATAAAATTCACCCAAGGTGCTTTTAGGCATTAATTCCCAGTATATGCATCAGATCTCCAAAATCAAATCTCTGAAACTAAAACTTGAGAATCTGCAAGTACCCCAGGTGATAACAAGGGCCTAAGGGGATTTTTGTGAACATGAAAACTGACAACTACTGAACAACTTGAAAGTGAAAGTGAAGTCTCTCAGTCCTGTCTGACTCTTCGCGACCCCGTGAACTGTAGCCCACCAGGCTCCTCTGTTCATGGGATTCTCCAGGCAAGAATACTGGAGTGGGTTGCCATTTCCTTCTCCAGGGGATAACACTGTATAATAATGTCCAATAGCACCAAGTATTGCAGATAGGCAGACTCCCATGCAAATATCAATCAATACATATGTACCAACCTTGTGGAAACATGCCTTTAAGCCTTGNCTCCTCTGTTCATGGGATTCTCCAGGCAAGAATACTGGAGTGGGTTGCCATTTCCTTCTCCAGGGGATAACACTGTATAATAATGTCCAATAGCACCAAGTATTGCAGATAGGCAGACTCCCATGCAAATATCAATCAATACATATGTACCAACCTTGTGGAAACATGCCTTTAAGCCTTGCCTTGTAATATGGTCTTGTTAAGAAATATTTTATACCTGTTGTTTCTTAACAGTTTCTAAAACGTTTTTACTCAAACGTTATCTCCTTGGATGCCCCAAACAATTCTTTGACATGAAACTAAACAAATTATCATTGTCACTTGCAAAAGGAGAAACTAACACTTATCTTACTTTATCCTAGACACCAAAGATGAAGTGGTATGGGCCAGGGATTGATGTGAAATTTGGAGGGGTGAGGACAAAACCCATATCTTTTAGCTTTTGGTTTAATGTTTCTTTGTGTTCCCACTATACTGACTCATTAGAAGGCAAGAATTTTCTTAGTATTCATTTGAACAAAACTGTTTGTCTAGAAAGAATATGATAAACACACATATGGTAAAAATGTAACACACTGATAGTAAGTCAAGAGGTGACTTGCAATAATAATGGTTAGAGTGTTGCAAATTTATAACCATTTTATAATGTTATAAAATCCATAAACATTTACCAGTGGTTTCAAAACAAAGCTTTATCTTCACTACTCTCTTCATAATGGGGGAAAAAAGGGTTAAAATAGCCACTACTTTAATTGCAGTACTACCTACAATTAAAATTATTTTTTGTGTAAAGATTAGTTTGTTATAGTAGGTATATAACTTTATAATTCTAATCTCTTTCTCACAGTATTATAATTTTTAATATTGTACTTTATATAGAGGAAAATAAAATCCTAGCCACATATAGCTGAATCAAATCACCCATTCAACAAAATTTTATTGAGTGCCCAAAATACATAAGGATCTATGTGAGCTGCCAGAAATGCATAGATGAAGTCAGTCTCTTGATTAGCATTTACTTTCTCTTGTTTAGGATTCTAATGACTTCTAACTTAACATGTATTTTTTAGAGTAGAGATATTTAAAGTGAAGTTAAATACTTTTCACACTGACACGTATTCTGTTTTAAAGCTTCTAACTCTGTAGTTGACTCCTGCATCACTTACAATAGGAATATAAAATTGCCTGGGAATGACTATTTCTCCAGCACATTTATAAATTAGATTAATTTATTTCAATGTAAAAGTAAGATTGACCTGGAACTTGCCATATTTACATGTTTAAAACTATCTTGTTATAATGACTTGCATTAATTACTTTGCCTAGGCAAGTTACCTTCTCCAATTAAATGTTTTCCAGTGCCTTATTAGCTGTTCCAGTGTCACACTAAACTAAATTATTAAAAGAAAGTTGTATTATAAATAAATCCTTGTCTTCGTGGGTTCCTGTGCTTCTATCTACTCCATAGATATCTCAGATATATCTAATACACAAATACTTCTTCAACCATATTCACTGAAAAATTTTCAGTCTCACTGAGGATGTATAGTATACACAATTGTTTTGTTACTGATTATATTAGTGGGTGCCTGAAAAATTACGAATGGCCATCCCCAAGAAAAAGAAATGCAAAAAGGCAAAATGGTTGTCTGTGGAGGACTTACAAATAGTTGGGAAAAGAAGAGAAGAGAAAAAACAAAGGAGAAAAGGAAAAATATATCCATCTGAATGCAGAGTTCCAAAGAACAGCAAGGAAAGATAAGAAAGCCTTCTTCAGTGATCAGTGCAAACAAATAGAGGAAAACAATAGAATGGGAAAGACTAGAGATCTCTTCAAGAAAAAGTTTTTACTCAAACGTTATCTCCTTGGATGCCCCAAACAATTCTTTGACATGAAACTAAACAAATTATCATTGTCACTTGCAAAAGGAGAAACTAACACTTATCTTACTTTATCCTAGACACCAAAGATGAAGTGGTATGGGCCAGGGATTGATGTGAAATTTGGAGGGGTGAGGACAAAACCCATATCTTTTAGCTTTTGGTTTAATGTTTCTTTGTGTTCCCACTATACTGACTCATTAGAAGGCAAGAATTTTCTTAGTATTCATTTGAACAAAACTGTTTGTCTAGAAAGAATATGATAAACACACATATGGTAAAAATGTAACACACTGATAGTAAGTCAAGAGGTGACTTGCAATAATAATGGTTAGAGTGTTGCAAATTTATAACCATTTTATAATGTTATAAAATCCATAAACATTTACCAGTGGTTTCAAAACAAAGCTTTATCTTCACTACTCTCTTCATAATGGGGGAAAAAAGGGTTAAAATAGCCACTACTTTAATTGCAGTACTACCTACAATTAAAATTATTTTTTGTGTAAAGATTAGTTTGTTATAGTAGGTATATAACTTTATAATTCTAATCTCTTTCTCACAGTATTATAATTTTTAATATTGTACTTTATATAGAGGAAAATAAAATCCTAGCCACATATAGCTGAATCAAATCACCCATTCAACAAAATTTTATTGAGTGCCCAAAATACATAAGGATCTATGTGAGCTGCCAGAAATGCATAGATGAAGTCAGTCTCTTGATTAGCATTTACTTTCTCTTGTTTAGGATTCTAATGACTTCTAACTTAACATGTACTTTTTAGAGTAGAGATATTTAAAGTGAAGTTAAATACTTTTCACACTGACACGTATTCTGTTTTAAAGCTTCTAACTCTGTAGTTGACTCCTGCATCACTTACAATAGGAATATAAAATTGCCTGGGAATGACTATTTCTCCAGCACATTTATAAATTAGATTAATTTATTTCAATGTAAAAGTAAGATTGACCTGGAACTTGCCATATTTACATGTTTAAAACTATCTTGTTATAATGACTTGCATTAATTACTTTGCCTAGGCAAGTTACCTTCTCCAATTAAATGTTTTCCAGTGCCTTATTAGCTGTTCCAGTGTCACACTAAACTAAATTATTAAAAGAAAGTTGTATTATAAATAAATCCTTGTCTTCGTGGGTTCCTGTGCTTCTATCTACTCCATAGATATCTCAGATATATCTAATACACAAATACTTCTTCAACCATATTCACTGAAAAATTTTCAGTCTCACTGAGGATGTATAGTATACACAATTGTTTTGTTACTGATTATATTAGTGGGTGCCTGAAAAATTACGAATGGCCATCCCCAAGAAAAAGAAATGCAAAAAGGCAAAATGGTTGTCTGTGGAGGACTTACAAATAGTTGGGAAAAGAAGAGAAGAGAAAAAACAAAGGAGAAAAGGAAAAATATATCCATCTGAATGCAGAGTTCCAAAGAACAGCAAGGAAAGATAAGAAAGCCTTCTTCAGTGATCAGTGCAAACAAATAGAGGAAAACAATAGAATGGGAAAGACTAGAGATCTCTTCAAGAAAATTAGAGATACCAAGGGAAAATTTCATGCAAAAGTGGGCACTATAAAGGAAAGAAATGGTATGGACCTAATAGAAGCAGAAGATATTAAGAAGATGTGGCAAGAATACATAGAAGAACTGTACAAAAAGATCTTCATGACTCAGATAACCACAGTAGTGTGACCACTCATCTAGAGCCAGACATTCCGAAGTGCAAAGTCAAGTGGGCCTTAGGAAGCATCACTATGAACAAAGCTAGTGGAGGTGATGGAATTCCAACTTAGATATTTCAAATCCAAAAGATGATGCTGTGAAAGTGCTGCACTCTCTATGTGAGAAAACTTGGAAAACTCAGCAGTGGCCACAGGACTGGAAAATGTGTTTTCATTCCAATCCCAAAGAAGGGCAATGCCAAACAAGTTTCAAACTACTGCACAATTGCACTCATATCACATGCCAGCAAAGTAATGCTCAAAATTCTACAAGCTAAACCTCAACAGTACATGAACTGAGAATTTCTAGATGTTTAAGCTAGATTCATAAAAGTCAGAAGAACCAGAGATCAAATTCCCAACATCCATTGGATCATCAAAAAAGCAAGGACATTTCAGAAAAAATTCTGCTTTATTGACTACGCCAAAGCCTTTGACTGTGTGGTCACAACAAACTGTGGAAAATTCTTAAAGAGACAGGAATACCAGCCCACCTTACCTGCCTCCTGGGAAATCTGTAGCAGGTCAAGAAGAAATACTTATAACCGGACATGGAACAGACTGGTTCCAAATAGGGAAAGGAGTGCGTCAAGGCTGTATATTGTCACCTTGCTTAATTAACTTATATGCAAGAATACACCATGTGAAAGGCCAGACTGAATGAAGCACAATCTGGAATCAAAATTGCAGGGAGAAATATCAATAACTTCAGATATGCAGATGACACCACCCTAATGACAGAAAACAAAGAGGAACCAAAGATCCTCTTGAGGAAAGTGAAAGAGGAGAGTGAAAAAACTGGCTTAAAATTCAACATTTAGAAAACTAAGATCATAGTGTGTGGTCCATCACTTCATGGCAAATAGATGGGGAAACAATGGAAACAGTGAGAGACTATTTTCTTGGCCTTCAAAATCACTGCAGATGGTGACTGCAACCATGAAATTAAAAGATGCTTGCTCCTTGGAAGAAAAACTATGACCAACCTAGAAAGCATATTAAAAAGCAGTTCAGTTCAGTTCGGTCACTCAGTCATGTGTGACTCTTTGCAACCCCACGAACCACAGCACGCCAGGCCTCCCTGTCCAACACCAACTTCTGGAATCCACCCCAACCCATGTCCATTGAGTCGCTGATGCCACTCAACCATCTCATCCTCTGTCGTCCCCTTTTCCTCCTGCCCTCAATCTTTCCAGCATCAGGGTCTTTTCCAATGAGTCAGCTCTTTGCATCAGGAAGCCAAAGTATTGGAGTTTCAGCTTCAACATCAGTCAGAGACACTATTTTACTGACAAAAGTCCATCTAGTCAAAGTTATGGTTTTTCCAGTAGTCATGTATGGATGTGAGAGTTGGATCATAAAGAAAGCTGAGGACTGAAGAATTGATGCTTTTGAACTGTGGTGTTGGAGAAGACTCTTGAGAATCCCTTGAACTGCAAGGAGATCCAACCAGTCCATCCTAAAGGAGATCAGTCCTGGGTGTTCATTGGAAGGACTGATGATAAAGCTGAAGCTCCAATACTTTGGCCACCTGATGCAAAGAACAGACTCATTGGAAAAGACCCTGATGCTGGGAAAGATTGAAGGCAGGAGGAGAAGGGGTCAATGGAGGATGAGATGGTTGAATGGCATTACTGACTCAATGCAAATGAGATTGAGCAAGCTCCGGAAGTTGGTGATGGACAGGGAAGCCTGACGTGCAGTAGTCCAAGCGGTCATAAAGAGTCAGACATGACTGAGTGACTGAACTGATATTAACGAGAAATCAACCAGGAGATAGAAATCTTACAATAATTTGGACAGGAAAAGTTTAACATAAAGAATTACTAACCATAGCATGGAATTAGAGTAACAGAGGATTGGCTAGAAAGGAATACAGATAATTCTAAATAACATAAGAGCAGGTGATGTAGAGTACAGATACTAACCCTGTGGCTGAGACAGAGTTCCCAACCGAAAGCCTGATCATTTGTAAGGATTGAGATCCATAACTCATTGGCGAGTAAATAGCTGTGACTCTGGGTAGTAAAGGCATTCACTGAAGCTACAAAACTGCCTGAGTTGGTGCTGGCATAAGCTGTTCACAGGCACCAGTCTACCTGACTCTGTTCACCAGGTGTTATAGAAGCCTAGCACTACAGAACCGGGCGGTGTTGCAAGAGTTTGACACTGCAGAAATCATATGCACTCACTATCCTGCCTATAGCAATTTACCTGATTCTAAAAGAGAAATCCCTTTGTTTTCCAGTGACCCTCCAGTGTACTCTATTGATGAAGCACTGCTTCATGGCAGCTGACAAAGAAGATAGTTTACAGCACCCAGATCTAGGATCACAGAGTCCAATATGGATAGGAATTTGGAGCTGAGAAACTAAATTCATAACTTGTCATTGGTATACATAGTATAATTTTGCAAACTTCTGAGTTAATTTTAGTGTTTTGTGAAGCTGGTTTCTAAAGTAAGTTAATGGGCAGCATCTATTAAGAAAGGTGAGAGAAATAAAAGAATGTAGTAGAATGTAAATGTCCATTTATAAAGTAATGAGAGACTAGTAGAAAATATTGGTTGATAACTGGCAAGAGCTCAAAAACATATCAAAAGCAGTGATACATATCAGTGAAATATTACTCTGAACATATTTTAAATAAAAAGTTGAATAGGCCAGGAAAATCATGGCTGACTAGCACCCCTCCCCCGACACATTCATGCATACATATGTATTTTAACTTTAATGTTAATGAAATTTTAAAACAGAATTTCATGTGTGAATGCATATCTATAGTAAGATATTGAATCAAACTATCATTACACATGGTAAATTAACCTCAGAGAGCCATTGAAACTTGTGGAATAGTAAATGATAGCAGCAAATTGTCATTTAGTGTCATCAATGATGTTTGGTCTTTTCCAGATGAGTTTACATCCATTCAAGTGTAAAAGTGAAATACTTTCATAGTTGACTAATGTTTCCCTCTTTCTCATCCATTTTTTATATTTATTTATTATAAAAATGCTTATTGGGGTGTAATTGATATGATGTTGTATCACTTTCAGGTGATAGGTACAAATACCTATATCCACTCTTTTTAAGATTCTTTTCCCATATAGGCCATTACAGAGTATTGAGTAGAATTCCTATGCAGTACAGTATATGCTTATTAGTTATTAATTTTAAATATAGTAGTATGCATGTGTCAACTCCAGTCTTCCAATTTATCCCTCTCCCATTTAGCCTCAGGAACCATAAGTTTATTTTCTACTTATTTTATAGATAAGTTCATTTGAAGCCCTTTTTGAGATTCCACATATAAACAATATCATATTTGTCTTTCTCTTTCTAACCTACTTCATTCAGTATGATAATCTGTAGGTCCCATTCATGTTTGCTGCAAATGGCATTTGTTCTCTTTTATGGCTGAGTAATATTCTATTGCATATATGTACCACGTTCTTTATAGTTTAACTTTATGGCAGTAGAATCTGTGTTAATAAGATTTAAAGTACATGATTTAAAGTAACTTTGAGGTGGGAGGGGGGGTTCATGTTTGGGAGTTCATGTACACCCATGGAGAATCCCAGGGACGGGGGAGCCTGGTGGGCTGCCATCTATGGGGTCACACAGAGTCGGACACGACTGAAGTGACTTAGCAGCAGCTTAGCAGCATGACAGATTCATGTAAATGTATGCCAAAACCAATACAGTACCTGTCTCTTATACACATCTAGATGTGTATAAGAGACAGATTNAATCCCAGGGACGGGGGAGCCTGGTGGGCTGCCATCTATGGGGTCACACAGAGTCGGACACGACTGAAGTGACTTAGCAGCAGCTTAGCAGCATGACAGATTCATGTAAATGTATGCCAAAACCAATACAGTACTGTAAAGTAAAATAAAGTAAAAAAAAAAAAAAATTGGAGCTTTAACAACAACAAAAAGAGTAACTTTGAAAGATAGCATTTTCTAAAGTTACTTATCACTTGACAAAAAAAAATTCCAAGAAAACTAGTTATGCAAATTTCTATATAGGGCTCTTAATCCTCATAAATAATATATTGTAAATAAAGTGCTACATTCATAATTCCATTTATGCTTTCAATTTAACTGTGCTTACAGAAGTCCTAAAAAAAAGACTGCATTTCCTAACCTCCTGAAGTCCACTCTGCTGTATTTAACACTGGACAAAATACATTTTTTAAAAGATAAAGCACAAATTAGCACTGCTGGGGTCCAGCCCCGGTGGATCCAGGGTGATTGAAGGGGAGATGGATAGGCGAGGAAAAAACCTATTTATTTAGAAATATAAGATTAGATTTAGGAAGAAATAGTATAGTAGGAAATTTAGACGGAGAAAAGGAGGCTGAATAACTTGGTTTATGGGGAAAACCAATAAAACCTCGAGACAAGAGGTGTGCACCATCTACGTTAGGCCACTGGCGCCCACTTGAATATCGAAGGGTGCCCCGCCTTAGGCTCCCTTTCACGTGGATCTTAGCAGCCAGGGCAAGTAAGTAGACATGGTGAGCCTCCCCGCTCCAGATGGGACTTCAGCCGAAAAAGGGGAGAAAAGAACAACAAGGGGAAGCCTAGTATCGGTGCAAGACTCTAAAAACTTTATTTTTCCAAATCAGCTTATATGCCCCAAGTTGTACATAAAGAAATAATGGAATATGCAGAGTTATGCAGGGGCAGAAGCCCTGACCCTCATTGAGACCCGGCTTTCTTTTTGCATACCCTCCTGTATACAAAAGGTCTCAGGTGTTTACATTATCTTCTGGCCAAGAGGCTTGTTAACATTTTTATGGCTCTCTTTCTGGATAATTGTGTATCAACCAGAAAACTCCTTTTCCCTAGAAATGTTTCAGGCTTCCTTCCTCATGACCTTTGCCATGGGTGGGATTCCTCACGCTGGCTCCTGGCATAGCACCTGTTAGGTAGGTAGAACAGGGAAAAAGAGTCCAAAATGGCGGTGGCTACAGACAAGGAAAGGAAAAGCCCATGAAAACTAAACAAAAGAAGGTCCCCCGGAGTGAGGATCTCAGGTAAAACAAACAACACTCCTGGCTGGCCCAATTTACATAGGACAGGCCCAGGGAGAGATAAACATATGAATAGAATAGTCAGAGCCAGCTCGCTCTTGCTCGCTCTCTCTCTCTCTCTCTCTCTCAAGAGACTCTGGTTTGGAGGGGTGGATGCTCAGGAAATTCCAGGGGGAACCCCTGAAGCCTGATCACGTCCTTGCGTTTTGTCAGGCTTCCTTCCTCATGACCTTTGCCATGGGTGGGATTCCTCACGCTGGCTCCTGGCATAGCACCTGTTAGGTAGGTAGAACAGGGAAAAAGAGTCCAAAATGGCGGTGGCTACAGACAAGGAAAGGAAAAGCCCATGAAAACTAAACAAAAGAAGGTCCCCCGGAGTGAGGATCTCAGGTAAAACAAACAACACTCCTGGCTGGCCCAATTTACATAGGACAGGCCCAGGGAGAGATAAACATATGAATAGAATAGTCAGAGCCAGCTCGCTCTTGCTCGCTCTCTCTCTCTCTCTCTCTCTCACTGGGGCGCTCTTCTCCTCATGTCTTTGGATCAACGTGCCCTCATGCCTCGAAGATGGATTTTCCTGCTATCTTCTAAATAAAATAGAGCTGTAACACTGAGCAATAACACTGAGCAATAACACTGATTTGTCTAAGAGCTATAACGCGGTCCATTCGAGACCTGAGAGCTATAACTTGGTCTATCCAAGACCTGAAAGCTGTGACACGCCGAGAGGCGTTAATGTCCATCACTCCAAATCTTTGTTGTGACGAGAAAAAGAATCGAGGAACATACACTCGCGTGACTCACCTTATCAAGCTTTCACTATGTTCTACTATAATTCTATGAAATAGCTTGTGATTGCAGATTCCTTTTATCAACTCTATCTCAATGTTAACTCCAACTTTAAAATCTCTCTTTTAAGTTAAAATGCAGTCATTTCTAAAAACAAGAGTGCTATTCTACTACTCTCTGTATGGCCTTGGATCATATTTAATCCCTCTAAACACTTTACTGTTCTTATCTAGATGATAGAGGTAATAACTCCTTCATAGTGTCATTATCAGTGTTAACCGAGGCAATATATTCAATACATCTAAGAATCTTAGTCAAGTGCTTCACATACATTTAGTGCTTATTATATAACTACTATGATAATGAGGCTGAAAATATACAGTTGAATGGGAATTTGGAATTTAGAAAAAAATTATTGCACTTACTAAAAGCAAACATCATATCATATTGGCACCAAGGATTAAGAGAATTCATGTTGATAAACATTTCTCAAACTTATTATGGAAGGAATGATACCAGTCACACTGATATTATTTGTTCATTTTATTTTAAATTCAGTTGATCTTTCAGGACTTAGAAATGAGAATACGGATGTGATACATAGTAATTTTTTATCCCCACATCCCATTTTAAAATATTTTTCATGAAAGGAAAAATAAGATGAAGCAAAATGTTCATAAGAGGAACTATATTGGCCATAAAAACTTAATCTGTATCATATTCACTTCTGAAAGAGAGAATTTAAAAACTTTAAAAAGTAATATCCTAAAGTTGAGTAAGTTCCTCAATTAAAATCTTTCAGAGGAAGAACTATATGCTTGAACTCTCTTATACTTAATGTGTTGAAATCAAAGATAATGAAAAGATATATGTGGGAGTATAATCACTTTAAGCCAACCTGGTAATACAAAACATTTACAATCAGATGAATTATAGGGTGAAGATTCCCTTTATGATATTTTTCACCATAGGAACTCATCAACTAGATCTTTTCTTATGCTATTTAAACTTTGATGAATATTTAAATCAGTTTGTCATCTTTATACTGATGTATAACTGACTTATAATATTGTAGTTTTAGGTATATAACAGTTATTCAACAGTTTTATATATCACAAACGATTGCCATGATAAGGCTGGCTACCATCTGTCACCATCCAAAGTTATTATAATATTATTGACTACATTCCTATATGGCACTTTTTAGCCATCTGACTTCTTGAAATATTTTGTGACTTTGAAGCTTGTACCTCTTTATCTTCCTCACCTACTTCATTCATCTCACCACACCATTCTCCTCTGGAAACCACAAGTTTTTTCTCTGTATCTGTGAGTCTGTTTATGCTCTGTTCAGTTTGCTCATTTGTATTTTTAGATACCAATTATAAGTGAAATCATATAGTATTTGTGTTTCTCACTTAGCAAAATACCCTCTATGTCCATCCATGTTGTAGCAATGGCAAGATATCATCAATTTTATCTGTGTAATATTCTGTTGCACATATATAGCGCATCTTCTTGATCCTAGTAATGGACACTTAGGTTGCTTCTATAGGCTGGTTATTGTAAAGAATGCTGCAGTGAACACTGGGGTGCATACATCTTTTCAAATTAATGGTTCTATTTTCTTCAGAAAAATACCCAGAAGTGGAAACTGAATTGAATGGTAGTTCTAATTTTATTTTTTTCAGAAACCTTCTTATTGTTTTCCATACTGGCTGTATCAATTTACATTCCCCCATCAACAGTGCACAAGAGTTCCCTTTTCTCAACATCCTTACCATCACATTATTTGTTATCTTTCTGATAATAGCCAGTGTGACAGATGAGACGTGATATCTCACTGTGATATTTTCCCCTCTTGAACAGTGATGTCGAGCATTTTTTTGTCTGTTAACCTGTTTGTATATCTTCTTTTTAAAAATGTCTGTTTCAGTTATCTTCCCATCTTTTATGACTCGATTGCTGTTGTTGTTTTAGTTCTGAGTTGTGAGGGTTTTTTTTTTAAATTTTTCAATATTAATCCTTTATAAAATGAATCATTTACATTTTTTTTTTTTCCATTTGGTAGGCAACTTTTTCATTTTGTTAAGTTTCCTTCACTGTGCAAAAACTTTTTAGTTTGATGTAGTCCCATTTGTTTCTTTTTGTGATCTTTTTTCTTGCATGAGGAGACATATCAAAAAAATTGCTAAGACTGATGTCAAAAAGCATACTCTTTTCCTCTAGGAGTTTTATGATTTTAGTTGTTTCATACGATTCTCTAATCCATTCCAAGTTTATTGTATATGATGTGAGAAAATAGTCCAATCTGATACGTTAGATGTAACTGACTGCTTTTCCCTACAACATTTTGAAGAAGACAATTTTTACCCATTGTACACTCTAAAATCTTATGTGTAGATTAGTTGACAATATAAATATGAGTTTATTTCTGAGGTCTCAAGTCTGTTCCATTGATTTGTGTGTCTATTTTGTACCAGTACCATAGTGTTTTGGTTAATGTAGCTTTGTAGTATAGTTTTAAATTGAGTATGATACTTTCAGCTTTGTCCTGCCTCAAAATTGTTTTGGCCATTGAATTTTTTGTGTTGCCATACAAATTTTAGAATTATTTGTTGTAACTCTGTGATACATGTCACTGGAATTTTGATAGGGATTGCACTGAATCTGTAGATTGTCATGGGTAGTATGGTCATTTTAACAATATTAATTCTTCTAATCCAGAATCATAGTATATCTTTCCATTTGTTTGTGTTATATTCAATTTCTTTTACCAGGGCTTATAATTTTCTGAGTACAACTCTTTTACCTTTTGGGTTAGATTTATTCCTAGGTATTTGATAGGGATTGCACTGAATCTGTAGATTGTCATGGGTAGTATGGTCATTTTAACAATATTAATTCTTCTAATCCAGAATCATAGTATATCTTTCCATTTGTTTGTGTTATATTCAATTTCTTTTACCAGGGCTTATAATTTTCTGAGTACAACTCTTTTACCTTTTGGGTTAGATTTATTCCTAGGTATTTTATTCTTTATGGTGTAAATGTAAATGCATTTTCCTTAATTTCTCTTTATGATAGTACATTTGAACTGTACAAAACATAAAAGATTTTTGTACATTAATTTTATTTCTTGCAACTTTATTAAATTCATTTATTAGTTCTAACAGTCTTTGTGTGGCATCTTAATTTTCTATATACAGTATCATGGTGGCTCAGTCGGAGAAGGTGATGGCACCCCACTCCAGTACTCTTGCCTGGAAAATCCCATGGACAGAGGAGCCTGGTAGGCTCAGTTGGTAAAGAATCGCCTGCAATGTGGGAGACCCTGGTTTGATCCCTGGGTTGGGAAGATCCCCTGGAGAAGGGAAAGTCTACCTACTTCAGTATTCTGGCCTGGAGAATTCCACAGAGTGTATAGTCCATGGGGTCACAAAGGCTCGGACACAATTGAGCAACTTTCACTTTCATCTAAAAGCAGTGACAATCTCTCCCAATGTGAATTTCTTTTATTTTTTTGTCTGATTACTGTGGCTAGAACTTCCAATACTGTGTTGAATAAAAATGGCAAGAGCAGGCATTCTTGTCTTAGTTTTTATCTTAGTGAAAGATTTTCACCATTGAGTGTGATGTTGGCTGTAAGTATGTCATATACAGAATGTTGAGATATGTTCCCTTTATACCCACTTTGTTGAGAGTTTTTATTATAAATGCCTGTTGAATTTTGTCTTCTTTCTTAAGCACAAGTTTTCCTAAGAATGGGATGACAGAAAAGAGGTCTTAGATTGTGGTCACTTAGTCCTGATTAGAAGGCCCTTGAACTCTTTGCAGAGGTAAGCTTTTGCTAGTTTTTATGGAAGCAGGCACAACAATGACATATTCAAATAAACTCACCTTTGTACAAATCAGTTGTTTCCCCACCACTTCACCACATCTATGCATTTCCCTCTACCTCATCTTCACATAACAGTGCATTTTAGGCAGCAATCGTTAAGCCCAACAAAGTATATATAGACTGCACACGTGCTCAGATACTTCAGTCATGTCCGACTCTTTGCGACCCCATGGACTATAGACCACCAGGCTCGTATCCATGGGATTTACAAAAGTAATTGAGGTTTTGGACTGTTGTCAGGGAACATTAACAGGAGGATTCCTGCATGCTGTTTTCTATTTCTCAAGGATTCTCTGTTCCTTATCAGTTCCTGTTTCGAGAATGAGTAGAGCTGCATGCAGTTCTCAGGACTGAGGTCATAGGATGAGACATGCAGTGACTCTTTTCAGCATCAGCGACCTTTTATGTATTAGACTATACATACTGTGGCTTTTGATAAAATTTCATTCTGTGTAATAGCTGAGTAATCATCTTACTAAAAATATATGCCTGCATTTCTGCTAATAAAATACCCTTGCTCCATCAGAGCTTGGGTCCCATGTCTTTCTTTCTTTCTCTCTTTCTCTCTCCTTCTCTCCCTCCCTCACTCCCTCTAGCTCTCTCACTTTCTTATCGTCGACTCCAGACCAACAGGTTCCAGTCCATTAAAGGACCCAACAGACTGTGAGTTTTAAATCATTATAACTAGGCTCAAACACATCTTTATTAATCAAAATAGGAACCATTACAATCAATACATTTTAGACAATAGCAAATAAGTTTGTTCGTTCCAGTAGCATAAAAATCTGTGCTTCAGGATTCGACCAACTCTTGGAAAGCATTTTCTGCCTCCTGCAGGTTGTGGAAGCATATTCCCTGCAAAACATTTTCGAGATGCTTGAAGAAGTGGTAGTCAGTGAGAAGGTGAATATGATGGATGAAGCAAAACGTCGTCGTCCAATGCATTCAATGTTCGAAGCATTGGTTGTGCCATGTGAGGTCAGGTGTTGTTGTGCAGAAGAATTGGGCCCTTTCTGTTGACCAGTGGTGGCTGCAGGCATTTCAGTTTTTGGTGCATCTCATTGATTTGTTGAGCATACTTCCTAGACGTGATGGTTTCACTGGGATTCAGAAAGCTGCAGTGGATCAGATGGGCAGCAGACTAACAAACGGTGACCATGACCAGGTGGTGCAAGTCCAGCTTTGGGAACTGCTTTGTATCTTCTTCTCAGTCCAGCCACACTGAACTGGTCATCTCCAGTTGTCATATACAACCCACTTTTCGTTGCACATTGCAACCCAGTCAAGAAATTCGCGCTGTTGTTGCGTAGGATAGAAGAAGATGACATTTCCAAATATGACTTTTTTTTTT
>SJYX01011922.1:0-71071 GCA_006410675.1 Oreotragus oreotragus
AAGTGGTAGTATGACAAGAATATTCCCTGACCAACAAACACCTAGACAATGCTGAAACAAGTCACCTTAACATTCCATGGACTCTCATCTCCCTCCATAAATGCACCCTGACAGAGAGCAGGCAAAGGGAACCCAGAGCCTCACGATGGTCCTGTACAGCCTGAAGAAGCCAGAGTGGTCATCGCCTCTTTTCCCCTGAGACTGGGTTCTCAAATGCCTGAGAAGGGAAATAGGTAGATAGTTAGACATGAGCAGGGTATCAAAAGGGACCAAAGAACTGGCCCTAAAAATAAAGAGAGGGAGGAATGTGGTAACCCAAGGACGAAAGAGCAGACAAAACCAAGGAGGGTCTTGGAACACAGAAACAGAAAAAACAGACCCTTATCATCCTTCCCTCATTCATGTTGTAACTATTAATGGATTTCAGGTCCTCCTGAGCAGTATAACCTGTCTTCCCTCCTACCCCATAGGGAGAAGATATTTGCCTTATTCTTCCTCTCCTCCAATTCAGTATATGTGCCTCATCCAATCAGCAAATGACCCGCAAGACCTCGATCCCACTCCTTGTACCCTGGGTATAAAGGTGGACTAAGGACCCTTGGAATGTGAAGGCAAGTGGGCCTTAGGAAGCATCACTACAAACAAAGCTAGTGGAAGTGACAGATTTTTAGTTGAGCTACTTCAAATCTTAAAAGATGATGCTGTGAATGTGCTGCACTCAATATGCCAGCAAATTTGGAAAACTCAGCAGTGGCCACAGGACTGGAAAAGGTCAGTTTTCATTCCAATTACAAAAACAGGCAATACCAAAGAATGCTCAAACTACCACACATTTGCACTCATCTCACATGCTAGTAAAGTAATGCTCAAAATTCTGCAAGCCAGGTTTCAACAATATGTGAACCGTGAACTTCCAGATATTCAAGCTGGATTTAGAAAATGCAGAGGAACCAGAGATCAAATTGCCAACATTCAATGGATCATCAAAAAAGCAAGAGTTCCAGAAAAACATATATTTCTGCTTTATTGACTATGCCAAAGCCTTTGACTGTGTGGATCACAATAAACTCTGGAAAATTCCGAAAGAGATGGAAATACCAGACCACCTGACCTGCCTCCTGAGAAATCTGTATGCAGGTCAGGAAGCAACAGTTAGAACTGGACATGAAACAACAGACTGGTTCCAAATAGGAAAAGGAGTATGTCAAGGCTGTATATTATCAACGTGCTTATTTAACTTATATGCAGAGTACATCATGAGAAATGCTGGGCTGGAAGAAGCACAAGCTGGAATCAAGATTGCCGGGAGAAATATCAATAATCTCAGATATGCAGATGACACCACCCTTATGGCAGAAAAAGTGAAGAGGAACTAAAGAGCCTCTTGATGAAAGTGAAAGAGGAGAGTGAAAAAGTTGGCTTAAAGCTCAACATTCAGAAAACGAAGATCATGGCCTCTGGTCCCATCACTTCATGGGAAATAGATGGGGAAACAGTGGAAACAGTGTCAGACTTTATTTTAGGGAGCTCCAAAATCACTGCAGATGGTGATTGCAGCCATGAAATTAAAAGACACTTACTCCTTGGAAGGAAAATTATGACCAACTTAAACAGCATATTAAAAAGCAGAGACATTACTTTGCCAACAAAGGTCCATCTAGACAAGGCTATGGTTTTTCCAGTAGTCATGTACTATGTGAGAGTTGGAATATAAAGAAAGCTGAGTGCCGAAGAATTGATGCTTTTGAACTGTGGTGTTGGAGAAGACTGTTGAGAGTCCCTTGGACTGCAAGGAGATCCAACCAGTCCATCCTAAAGGAAATCAGTCCTGAATATTCATTGGAAGGACTGATGTTGAAGATGAAACTCCAATACTTTGGCCACCCGATGCAAAGAGCTGACTCATTTGAAAAGACCTTGATGCTGGGAAAGATTGAAGGCTGGAGGAGAAGGGGACGCCAGAGGATGAGATGATTGGATGGCATCACCGACTCAATGGACATGAGTTTGAGAAAACTCCAGGAAGTGGTGATGGACAGGGAGGCCTGGCATTCTGCAGTCCATGGGGTCGCAAAAGAGTCAGACACGACTGAGCGAATGAACTGAACTGAAGTACCCTTGTTCAACATCTGTTCTCCCTTGAGCTGGCCCACTGTTCTAACAGTGTCTCCCACTCTAAAAAACTTTACTTCCCTCTCATTCTGTCTCATGTCTGGAAATTCTTTTCCTACCCACACCCGGACCATGACAGCAGCTATCAGAATTATTATACTGAGTACTATTATGAAGACAGTCTGAAAAATAATTAATTGGATTTGCCTTGATTGCAGAGTTATAGACTACATAATAATGATTTTTAAAAATTGTATAGCACTGGACTTCCCTGGCTGTCCAGTGGTTGATCCAATGCTTCTCTTGTAGGGGACCCAGTTTCAATCCCTGCTCGGGGAACCAAGATTCCAATGCCATGTGGTACAGTCAAAAATAAGTAAATAAATAAAAATTCTATAGCATTTTGCAATTTACAAAACAGTCCCCATAATTATATCATTTGATCCTCACAGCAACCTTGTAAAGTAGGTATTATTATATCCGTTAAGGATGAGGAAACTAAGTTTAAATTCCTGAATTTCAAAGAAGTTATCAAGTGGTATAACTTGATCTTTTATTAACAATTTTGTTGAACTATAATTCATGTACATCTAATCCAGGCTTCCCAGGTGGCTCAGTGGTAAAGAATCCCGCTGCCAATGCAAGAGACATAGGAGACACAGGTTTGTTCCCTGGGTCAGGAATATCCCCTGGAGGAGGAAGTGGCAACCCATTCCAGTATTCTTGCCTAGAGAATCCCGTGGACACAGGAGCCTCACAGGCTACAGCCCACAGGGTTGCAAAAAGTCATACATTACTGAGTATGTATGCACGAGCACACCATCTAATTCACTTATATAAGGAATATAATTCAGTGGCTTTTACTTTATTCATAGAGTTGTACAATCATCACCACAATCTATTTTAGAACATTTCATCCCAGAAAGAAAACTCCATACTCATTAGCAGCCACTCCAGCACTTACCCCAAACCCCAAAGTCTTAAGCAAACACTAGTCTATATTCTGTCTCTGTAGATATGCTTATTCTGAGAATGTCATATAAATGGAGTCATATAATATGTGGTGTTTTGAATTTTTTCACTTAGCATTATGCTCTCAAGGTCTATCCATGTTGTAATGTATCAACACCTCATTCCTTTGTATGGTCAAATAATATTCCATTATATGGATATATCACATTTTATTTATCCAGTCACTAGTTGATGAGTATTTTTGGCTATTATGAATAATGCTGCTATGAGCATTCATGTATATGTTTTTCTCCAAACATAAGTATTAATTTACAACTTGATCTTGAACTCCAGTTTTTCATCATAGGCAAAGTTTAAAGATGGTCCCCAAGATTCTTGCCCTCTAGTGTACATGCCCTGTATAATTCCTTCCCTTTGAGTGTAGGAAGAATTTGTGTATATGATGGGATAGCACTCTCTCGATTTGGTTATGTTATATGGCAAAGATGAAGATGTAGGTGTAGTTAAGGTCCCTAATCAGTTGACTTTAAGTTAATCAAAAGAGAGATTATTCAGACTGGGCCTCATGTAATCAGGCAAGCCCTTTAAAAGGGGATTCAGGCCTTTCCTGAAAGAAAGAGTCAAAGTAAAGGGTGGTCAAATGGTACAAACTTCCAGTTATAAGATAAATAAGTTAAATATAAATATAAGGTAAATATACAGCATGGTGATTGTAGTTATCTATACTGTGTTGAATACTTATTTGTAAGTTACTGAGAGAGTAGATCTTAAAAGTTCTCATCACAAGAAAAAATTAGTAACTATGTGGGGAGATGGATGCTAATTAAAATTATTGTGATAATCATTTTTGCAACAATTTTATACCATATCAGTTTTTTGTACACCTAAAACTAATACAATGTTACACACCAATCTTTTTTTTTTTTTTTTTTCTTTACAATACTGTATTGGTTTTGCCATACATTGACATGAATCCACCACAGGTATACATTAGTCCCCAACCGTGAACCCCCCTCCCACCACCCTCCCCATATCATCTCTCTGGGTCATCCCAGTGCACCAGCCCTAAGCATCCTGTATCCTGTATCAAACCTAGACTAGCGATTCGTTTCTTACATAACAGTATACATGTTTCAATGCCATTCTCCCAAATCATCCCACTCTCTCCCTCTCCCACAGAGTTCAAAATTTTGTTCTTTACATCTGTGTCTCTTTTGCTGTCTCGCATACAGGGTTATCATTACCATCTTTCTAAATTCCATATATATGTGTTAGTATACTGTATTGGTGTTTTTCTTTCTGGCTTACTTCACTCTGTATAACAAGCCCCAGTTTCATCCACCTCATTAGAACTGATTCAAGTGTATTCTTTTTCATGGCTGAGTAATATTCCATTGTGTATATGTACCACAGCTTTCTTATCGATTTGTCTGCTGATGGACATCTAGGTTGCTTCCATGTCCTGGCTATTATAAACAGTGCTGTGATGAACATTGGGGTACACTTGTCTCTTTCAATTCTGGTTTCCTGGGTGTGTATGCCCTGGGAAAACTAATACAATGTTACACACCAATCTTATCTCAATTAAGAAATAAGCAAAAGAGATTCTCTTGCTGGCCTTGAAAAAGCAACTAAGCTCACTGCTTATCAAGGGGTCACCTAGAAAGAACCTGAGAATGCTTCTAGAAACTGAAAGTAGTTCCCAGCCAACATCCACCAGAAAACAATGAATTCAGTCCCACAACTGCAAGGAAGTGAGTTTTGCCAACAGTCAGGGAGCTAGGCAGAGGGAGGGATTCCACATCTCAGACCTGACTGACACCTTGATTTTATCTTGGTAAGGCTCTGAGCAGAAGATGCATCTGATTTGTACTAAGATTCCTGACCCATAGAAATTGTGAATTAGTAAATATATGTTGTTTTAAGCTGCCAAATTTGTGCTAATTTGTTATGAAGCAACAAGAAGTGAATACAATGCCATATGGACTCTTTTTTATCATACCATCCAGTATTGCCTCCATGTGTTCCCTTCCTTCTCCATGATTGTGTCATAGAGACACAATTGTGACATTGTGTCATAATTATTGCAGTTGCCCAGATAATTAATAGATCTTTTAAAAAATCTGATTTTGCTGGAAAATCTCATTCAAACATAAGAAGAGCAATGATTTTCTGATTAACAGGAAGTCACATAATCATGAGTTTCAATAGTCAGACATGTTAGATTCAAGATGTTATACTATTATCTGAAAGGAATCTTCATCAAGCTCAGCCTAAAAATAGATGTCATACTCAAGTCTACCAACCCCTTTGTAACATGCCTCATTAAAGTATTTTCCCAGATAACACTCTCTGATTTTTCAATTCTCATTTTCTCATTTCAGTCTGCTGGCCTTTGGATCGGGCACTTTAAGATGGAAACTGAAGTGAGTTCTAAAAGATTAAAATATCATGCTGCATACAGCTTCATCATGGACTTACATGGCACACGGATTAAAAAAAAGTTTTCACAGTTCACTGGCTCCTTAACACCAGAGTAAAACCATGGAGCTATGAAATTAGCAAGTTAAATAGATCTTGAAGAAACTTGAAATCATGGTCTATCTAGCAACATTTCTAAGGGATTCACTTGATTATTCTCTGACCAATGGTATGCATAGTTTTCAGAAAAGCAATGATTCTTACTGTGCCATCTGCATGGAGTCCCACAGTCCCATGAAAATTTCCACAAGCTCATTCTTTGCCAAGGAAAACTTGGTTGCTGCTTTACAATACACAGGATTGCCCACAATATTAGGAAGTGAATACAACTTTGGCATGTTCCTTAAACTCTGCAGGTCATGTTGACAAACATATGAGGAGACATTACAGTTTAGGTTGACAGCACAGACTGTCAGGCTTAGGTTTGAGTTTTCGCTCTGCTTCTTCATAGGTAAGTACCTTTGGGCAAGTTCCTGAACTCCTGCAAATCTTAGTTTTCCTAAGCAGAAAATAAAAGTTGATCTTAATATTACCTGCCTCATACAACACTGGGGAAGATTATATGAGATCATGTATGTAAACAATATAGCAAGTCATTATTATAGATTAAGCTCTCAATAACTAATAGCTGTTGTTATTATACATGAGAAGGATTAAGACACGATTATTTTGTATAGCATGCAAATGAACCAGATCATTTTTAAATGTGTAGAAGATTTCCCCCCGGAAGTAAAGCAGTAAAATTGAATAAAATCTCTAAACTTTTATTAGGCTAAAAAATAACTAAAATTTTGCATGAATTTTAAGTTGGGGGGGGGGCTCCCCAATGGCTCAGTGGTAAAGAATCTGCCTGCAGTGCAGGAAACATAGCAGATGTGGGTTCAGTCACCAGGTCAGGAAGATTCCCCTGGAGGAGGAAATGGCAACCCACTCCAGTATTCTTGCTTGAAAAATCCCATGGATAACAGCTATGATTAAAACACTCTAGTACTTCTCTGGTCGTCTAGTAGTTAAGAATCCACCTGCCAATGCAAGGAACACAGATTCAATCCCTGGTCTGGGAAGATTCCACATGCTGTGGAGCAACTAAGTCCTTGTGGCACAACTACTGAATCTGTGTGCCACAAATACTGAAGCATGCATGCCCCAAAACCTGTGCTCTGCAACAAGAGAAGTTACTGCAATGAGAAGCCCTGGTACCACAATAAAGACTAGCTCCTGCTAGCTGCAACTAGAGAAAGTCTGCACACAGCAACAAAGACCCAGCATAACCAAAAATAAATAAATAAATGAAAGGAAATTTTAAAAAAATCCATTCTAATGGCATAGTGGTAAGGAGCATGGGCTTTGGAATAAGACCCTCTGGGTTTAGATATCAACCATTTCCAACCTATGTGTCCCTGAGTAACCCCAAGCTTCCTTTTCCTCATTTGAAAAGTGGAGGTTATAATAGAACCTACTCTATATGGGCTTATGAGAGGACAAAATTAGATGATACCAGTTAAAGCAGCATACTTAGAGAAGAATAATGCTCAATAGATGTTCCCCTGACAAGGAGGGGAAGGGACTTCCCTTGGGGTCCAGTGGTTAGGACTTCACCTTCCAATGCAGGGAGTACCAGTTTGATCTGTGGTCAGGGAGTCACAAGTCTCATGGCCAAAAAAAAAACACCATAAAACAGAAACAATATTGTGACAAATTTAATGAAGCCTTTTGAGAAATGGTCCACATCAAAAAAAAAAAAAAGTCTTAAAAAAAAGAAGGGGAGTGATAAACATAACTTTAAAACATCAATTATTTATTTTGTACTATGTCCTTTGAAAAATGTTATATCAATGGTCTGATATATCCTAATAATAATAAACGTGCATATGTGTACATGTATATGTACATATGAGCTTCTCAGGTGGTGCTAGGGGTAAAGAACTTGCCTGCCAATGCAAGAGACATAAGAGACGCTGGCTCAATCCCTGGATCAGGAAAATCCCCTGGAGGAGGGCATGGCAATCCACTCCAGTATTCTTGCCTAGAGAATCCCCATGGACAGAGGAGTCTGGCAGGCTACGGTCCATAGGGTTGCAAAGAGTTGGACAAGACTGAAGTGATATAGTATGCATGCACATACATATATACATACACACACACATATATATGTTTATGTGCACATATATATATGTGTGTTTGTCTATATATATATATATCTTTGTGCTCTGTCTTATTCAACATTATTTCATGTACACTCTTCCATATACCAACACAAGTCATATACTTTTCATATAACTGTCATTGAAGTTTTCCATTGAACTGCTTATTTAAGAGCTGGGATTGTTTTCAAAAGTGTCATTATGACTCACACTGATATAATCATCTCTGTGCAGTTTCTCTTATTTTTTTTCTTTTGGAGTAATTTTTGAGCTGTATTTCCTTAAAGTATGAGTGTCAAGTGATCAAGAGCTATATAATGGAGTCAACAGTGTTAACTGACAAGATGTGAGAAACACTTTTCTACACCCTCCAAATACATAGACAAGTTGGATAAAATAACACCACTCCTAGTTTTAAAAAATGCGTAATTGAGTTTGAAAACAAAGAAACTCTCTATGTGTCAGAAATGAAGAGGAAATGCAGTCAGAAGAGTAAACAAGAATTGAAGCTCAGTGCTCCTAAGAGGAGTCAGACACAGTTGTAATACAAAGTCTGGGGTATTATTTTTTCTTTTTAAAATTTAGGTACAAAATAAAATCACCCTTTTGGTTTATAGTTCTGCAAGTTTTAATATACACGTAAAGAAGTATAACAACTACAACAGTCATGATATGAAAGTCTCACCAAATTCTTTCATGTTTCTCTGCAGTGAAATTGTTCCTCCACCCTCACGTGACTGGAGTTTTAACGCCTTGCCGAAATGCATGGTAAGCCACAGACCCAGTGCGGGGGTAGTGAGCTGGAACTGAGCTTCCTGCAATAGGAAATACTGCTAAAACTTTGACCCTTAGCCTGTGAATGTGGATTTGTAAGCAGGAAATCCATTCTCAGCTGTAGGTCCTCCATGAAAAATCTCCACTATGCATGGGTGTGGGGTCCACATGCATACCCTGCTGCTGCTAAGTCACTTCAGTCGTGTCCGACTCTGTGTGACCCCATAGACGGCAGCCCACCAGGCTCCCCCGTCCCTGGGATTCTCCAGGCAAGAACACTGGAGTGGGTTGCCATTTCCTTCTCCAATGCATGAAAGAGAAAAGTGAAAGTGAAGTCGCTCAGTCTGTCCGACTGTTAGCGACCCCATGGACTGCAGCCCACCAGGCTACTCCGTCCATTGGATTTTCCAGGGAAGAGTACTGGGATGGGGTGCCATTGCCTTCCCCACATGCATACCCTACATATATGGTACAGAAAACAAAAGCTAAAAGAAACTGTAAAAGCTGGCCCCAAACTTTTATAGGGACACTGTGGAAACAAATACAAAACTGCTTCATAATGACACCTCTACAACCCAGTGTATGTGCAGAACTCTTACAGGAGACAACTCTCTGAAAAAAGAGAGCATAACTAAAAATTACAAAGTATACAAAGATTCTTACCACCCAAAGAGAAAACCAGAGTATGTAATCATGGAAAAACTGAAGCCCACGGGAATCTAATCAAATAATCTGTCAACTTAGAACTTGATAATCAGTGAAATAAAGATATCTCAGGACTCAAGACTCACAGTATACTACAACAGAACTTCAGTAAAAGAACTGCTAAAGGATGCATGATGGTGTTGGGTTATGGACAGGGAAGTCTGGCATGCTGAAGTCCATGGAGTTGCAAAGAGTCAGACATGACTGAACGACTTAACTGAACTGAAAGGATGCATTCCAGCAAGACTGAAAATGAAATCAAAAGTAAGAAGTGTGACGGAATTAAGCAATGTTAAACAAAAACATCACTGAATCATGTTGAAATACCTAAATAAGTATTGACTATAAAAATCATGACAATAATTAATTCAAAGAGGCAGATAGAATAAAAATCTAGACTACTGTAACTAGGAAGATAGAAGGGGAAACTTGAGAGTTCCAAAATTCTTTTATTTTTTGGTAGAAGGCTAGAAATGTTACTTTTAGACTGTGTTAGAAAAATGTATAGTAACATAAGTATCTTTAAAAAGTAATCATTGAAAGAAATGTAAATAACATAAATAACTTTCAAACCAGTAAGGAGGAAACTTTCAATAAATTCATGTGAAGGAAGAAAAGAAGGGAAAAAGAAGTGAACAAAAACTATGGCAAAAATAAAACACAAAATAATATAATAGAAACCAGCCCAAATATGTTTATAGTTAATATATAAATGTAAATTAATCATCAGTTCAGTTCAGTTCCTCAGTCACATCCGACTCTTTGCAACCTCATGAATCACAGAACCCCAGGCCTCCCTGTCCATCACCAACCCCTGGAGTTTACCCAAACTCATCTTCATCGAGTCAGTGATGTCTTCTAGCCATCTCATCCTCTGTCGTCCCTTCTCCTCCTGCCCCCAATCCCTCCCAGCATCAGAGTCTTTTCCAGTGAGTCAACTCTTCTCATGAGGTGGCCAAAGTACTGGAGTTTCAGCTTCAGCATCAGTCCTTCCAATGAACACCCAGGACTGATCTCCTTTAGGATGGACTGGTTGGATCTCCTTGCAGTCCAAGGGACTCTCAAGAGTCTTCTCCAGCACCACAGTTCAAAAACATCAAATCTTCGGTGCTTAGCTTTCTTTATAGTCCAATTCTCGCATCTATACATGACCACTGGAAAAACCATAGCCTTGACTAGATGGACCTTTGTTGGCAAAGTAATGTAGCTGCTTTTGAATATGCTATCAGGTTGGTCATAACTTTCCTTCCAAGGAGTAAACGTCTTTTGATTTCATGGCTGCAATCACCATCTACAGTGATTTTGGAGCCCCCAAAAATAAAGCCTGACACTGTTTTCACTGTTTCCCCATCTATTTGCCATGAAGTGATGGGACCAGATGCCATGATCTTCATTTTCTGAATGTTGAGCTTTAAGCCAACTTTTTCACTCTCCTCTTTCACTTTCATCAAGAGGCTCTTTAGTTTCTCTTCACTTTCTGCCATAAGGGTGGTGTCATATGTACATCCGAGGTTATTGATATTTCCCCCAAAAATCTTGATTCCAGCTTGTGCTTCTTCCAGTCCAGCGTTTCTCATCACAGATATCCAAGTCTATGCCCCAACCAGTAACGCTTAAGAAGCTGAAGTTGAACGGTTTTATGAAGACCTACAAGACCTTTTAGAACTAACACCCAAAAAAGATCTCGTTTTCATTATAGGGGTCTGGAATGCAAAAGTAGGAAGTCAAGAAACACCTGGAGTAACAGGCAAATTTGGCCTTGGAGTGGGGAATGAAGCAGGGCAAAGACTAATAGAGTTTTGCCAAGAAAATGCACTGGTCATAGCAAACACCCTCTTCCAGCAACACAAGAGAAGACTCTACACATGGACATCACCAGATGGTCAACACCGAAATCAGATTGATTATATTCTTTGCAGCCAAAGATGGAGAAGCTCTATACAGTCAACAAAAACAAGACCAGGAGCTGACTGTGGCTCAGATCATGAACTCCTTATTTCCAAATTCAGACTTAAATTGAAGAAAGTAGGGAAAACCGCTAGACCATTCAGGTATGACCTAAATCAAATCCCTTATGATTATACAGTGGAAGTGAGAAATAGATTTAAGGGCCTAGATCTGATAGACAGAGTTCCTGATGAACTATGGAATGAGGTTCGTGACATTGTACAGGAGACAGGGATCAAGACCATCCCCATGGAAAAGAAATGCAAAAAAGCAAAATGGCTGTCTGGAGAAGCCTTACAAATAGCACTGAAAAGAAGAGAGGCGAAAAGCAAAGGAGAAAAGAAAAGATATAAGCATCTGAATGCAGAGTTCCAAAGAATAGCAAGAAGAGATAAGAAAGCCTTCTTCAGCAATCAATGCAAAGAGATAGAGGAAAACAACAGAATGGGAAAGACTAGAGATCTCTTCAAGAGAATTGGAGATACCAAGGGAACATTTCATGCAAAGATGGGCTCGATAAAGGATAGAAATGGTATGGACCTAACAGAAGCAGAAGATATTAAGAAGAGGTGGCAAGAATACACAGAAGAACTGTACAGAAAAGATCTTCACGACCCAGATAATCATGAGGATGTGATCACTAATCTAGAGCCAGACATCTTGGAATGTGAAGTCAAGTGGGCCTTAGAAAGCATCACTAAGAACAAAGCTAGTGGAGGTGATGGAATTCCCGTTGAGCTGTTTCAAATCCTGGAAGATGATGCTGTGAAAGTGCTGCACTCAATATGCCAGCAAATTTGGAAAACTCAGCAGTGGCCACAGGACTGGAAAAGGTCAGTTTTCATTCCAATTCCAAAGAAAGGCAATGCCAAAGAATGCTCAAACTACCGCACAATTGCACTCATCTCACACGCTAGTAAAGTAATGCTCAAAATTCTCCAAGCCAGGCTTCAGCAATATGTGAACCGTGAACTCCCTGATGTTCAAGCTGGTTTTAGAACAGGCAGAGGAACCAGAGATCAAATTGCCAACATCCGCTGGATCATGGAAAAAGCAAGAGAGTTCCAGAAAAACATCTATTTCTGCTTTATTGACTATGCCAAAGCCTTTGACTGTGTGGATCACAATAAACTGTGGAAAATTCTGAAAGAGATGGGAATACCAGACCACCTAACCTGCCTCTTGAGAAATCTGTATGCAGGTCAGGAAGCAACAGTTAGAACTGGACATGGAACAACAGACTGGTTCCAAATAGGAAAAGGAGTACGTCAAGGCTGTATATTGTCTCCCTGCTTATTTAACTTATATGCAGAGTACATCATGAGAAACGCTGGACTGGAAGAAACACAAGCTGGAATCAAGATTGCCGGGAGAAATATCAATAACCTCAGATATGCTGATGACACCACCCTTATGGCAGAAAGTGAGGAGGAGCTAAAAAGCCTCTTGATGAAAGTGAAGGAGGAGAGCGAAAAAGTTGGCTTAAAGCTCAACATTCAGAAAACGAAGATCATGGCATCCGGTCCCATCACTTCATGGGAAATAGATGGGGAAACAGTGGAAACAGTGTCAGACTTTATTTTTTTGGGCTCCAAAATCACTGCAGATGGTGACTGCAGCCATGAAATTAAAAGACGCTTACTCCTTGGAAGAAAAGTTATGACCAACCTGGATAGTATATTCAAAAGCAGAGACATTACTTTGCCGACTAAGGTCCGCCTAGTCAAGGCTATGGTTTTTCCTGTGGTCATGTATGGATGTGAAAGTTGGACTGTGAAGAAAGCTGAGCGCCGAAGAATCGATGCTTTTGAACTGTGGTGTTGGAGAAGACTCTTGAGAGTCCCTTGGACTGCAAGGAGATCCAACCAGTCCATTCTGAAGGAGATCAACCCTGGGATTTCTTTGGAAGGAATGATGCTAAAGCTGAAACTCCAGTACTTTGGCCACCTCATGCGAAGAGTTGACTCATTGGAAAAGACTCTGATGCTGGGAGGGATTGGGGGCAGGAGGAGAAGGGGACGACCGAGGATGAGATGGCTGGATGGCATCACGGACTCGATGGACGTGAGTCTGAGTGAACTCCGGGAGATGGTGATGGACAGGGAGGCCTGGCGTGCTGCGATTCATGGGGTCGCAAAGAGTCGGACACGACTGAGCTACTGAACTGAACTGCACTCTGCATATAAGTTAAACAAGCAGGGTGACAATATACAGCCTTGACGTACTCCTTTTCCTATTTGGAACCAGGCTGTTGTTCCACGTCCAGTTCTAACTGTTGCTTCCTGACCTGCATATAGGGTTCTTAAGAGGCAGGTCAGGTGGTCTGGTATTCCCATCTCTTTCAGAATTTTTCACTAATCATGAGTATCTATTAAAAGAGACTCTCATAATGGATATAAAAACACATTCATGTATGTGTTGCTACAAAGGCATACCTAAAACCATCAAACAAGAGGGGCTAACAATAAAGGGGTAGAAAAAATACACTAGGCAATGATATGGTGATATTAGTATCAGACAGAAGAGAACTCATGGTGAAAATTATTAATATTAATAATAAGGAAATGACTTAATTAATTTTTCAGCCACCATGAAGATAAAACAGTCATTAACCTGTATGCACCTTATATTAAAAATATCAACTTAACATATACTTTAGGTGACCAAATTACAAGAAATAATTGACAAATCCATATCCATGGTGCTACATTTTACTACTGATATTAGTAGAATAAAGCACACAAATAAGTAGCAAAGGTGTAGAAAATTCAGACAAGTTAAAAAATTGTTATATCATCTACAGGGTACTGATTATTTTTTAATCTTCTACTTAGCAACCTTGTATAACTATATTGTTTTTTATTAGTTTATCAGTAGATTATTTTTTTAAACTGGAAAAATAATATATAATTTACTGCTATTTTCTCTCTTTCAATCCTTATACCTTTTGTTTCTATTTCTCATTTATTGCATTGACCATTACTTCCATCCAATACAATGTCAAATATTAGTGGGTAAGTGAGCACATTTGGCATAGTCCCATCTTTAAGGAAAACACTACGAAATTGTCATCATTAAGTTAAATGCTTGAAATATATTTTCGTTTATGGTGGGAGAGATACCCTTTACCATTTTAGAGAAGACTAAAGTTTTAAAATCTTGGATGAGTGTTGAATTTTATTAAATATATTTTCTGATGTTTTCATATATCTTGTTTCTATACAATATCTATCTTTTAAAATTTGTCTATCAAGGAATTCCCTGGTGGTCCAGCAGTCAGGACTCTGTACTCCACTGCAGGGATGTGTGTGCTTAGCTGCTCAGTCATGTCTGACTCTGTGTGACCCCATAGACTGCAGACTGCCAGGTTCCTCTGTCCATGGGATTCTCCAGGCAAGATTACTGGAGGGGTTGCCATTTCCTCCTCCAGGGGATATTCTGGACTCAGGGATCAAACCTGCATCTGCTGTGTCTCCTGCATTGCAGGCGGATTCTTTATGCACTGAGCCATCAGGGAAGCCACTGCAGGGGGCTCACGTTCAATCTCTGGTGGGGAAACTAAGATCTAGTCTTAAAACTGACATATAATTTTCTTGTACAATCCTTGTCCATGGTAAAGGGGCTTGTATTTCATTCTAAGAAGTTTAATGCTTGATCCTATAGCAAGTGAATGGTTTTAATCAGGAAAGAAACATGATTAGATTTGTATGTTCATTAAATCACTCTGTATTAAGTATATACACACTTCATAAAAAATGTAAGACATCATGATAATCATGGTGAATTATTCAAATCTATTTGTCTCCTTCTTTCTAAACTCCACCAAAGTAACATAAAGGAATAAAACAGGAATAAATCTACATGGACAAAGAGACTAGGGCTAGAGAGGGCTAACACAGGTGTCTTCACTAAACTATTCTTTTCAAAATATAAAGCAAATATAGTAAAATGTTAGTATATGACTAAGCCAGGCTACAGGTACGTGGGTGTCCATTATCTTTTCTTTCACAATCTTCAGTTATGATGAAATATTTCTTAACATTAAAAATGCACAAAATCAAGTTAGTTTCAGAAAGTGATATGTGCTTCTCAAATTTTAATGTTTATATGAATAAACTGGAGAATTCTTATTAAACTGAAGATTCTGAATCATTAGTCTGCGGGGGGAGGGCTGAGATTCTGCATTTCTTACTGGCATCCTGGGTGATGCCAATGCTAGTGGTCTGTGGAACACTCTTAGAATAGCAAGATTTTAGGGCAAAAAAAAAAAAAGCAATGATAGAGTGGGGTAGGATCAGGGGGTGACTTCTTTAGATAAGATGCTTTTGAAAAGCTTCTCTAAACAGGTGATATTTGAGTCATTAAAAAGCCTCCAGGAAGGAAGAATTTCCAGGTAGAGGGGAAAGTTCCAGGTAGAGGGGAAAGCAAATGCAAAGGCACTGAGGTAGGAATAAGTTTTGGCATTTTCTAGAACTAGAAAAGACTACTGTGGTGTTCTTCAAGTACTCAAGTGTTTCTTCCACATTTCAGGTGTAATTAAGTGAAAAGAGCACCGTATTCAGAGTCATGAAACCTAGGTTTGGTCTTTGACCCATTAGCTCTGTGGCCTCTATCAAATTACAACCTGACCCAGCCTGTTTCCTCATAAATATGGGAATATGAATAAAAAATACATATTCTGCAGGCTTGATGTGAAGATTAATAAGGTATGAATTTCAACAGCTATTTATGGTGACTTTTATTGTGTGTTCCTCTCTAGTTTATTTCCAACACATATGTGTCAAGTTGCTGCAGGCCAAGTTGGCTTATTGCTGCAGTTCTCCCCAGTGCACAACTCTTGTTATGCTTCATGTTCTATTTCTGGGTGCACTGGAAAATTTCTTTGGTTTATTTGGCTCATATTTAATTCACTTTAGCTCATCAGAGAGTAACTACTTTTTATTTCCAACACATATGTGTCAAGTTGCTGCAGGCCAAGTTGGCTTATTGCTGCAGTTCTCCCCAGTGCACAACTCTTGTTATGCTTCATGTTCTATTTCTGGGTGCACTGGAAAATTTCTTTGGTTTATTTGGCTCATATTTAATTCACTTTAGCTCATCAGAGAGTAACTACTTTGTTGCTGCTGCTGCTAAGTCGCTTCAGTTGTGTCCAACTCTGTGCGACCCCATAGACGGCAGCCCACCAGGCTTCCCCATCCCTGGGATTCTCCAGGCAGGAACGCTGGAGTGGGTTGCCTTTTCCTTCTCCAATGCGTGAAAGTGAAGTCGCTCAGTTATGTCTGACTCCTAGCGACCCCATGGACTGCAGCCTACCAGGCTCCTCCATCCATGAGATTTTCCAGGCAAGAGTACTGGAGTGGGGTGCCATTGCCTTCTCCGAACTACTTTGTTATTTCAACGTTATTTACATTTCTTAATCAGGGGAGTTGACTTACAATAAAACTACTTTGGTAAAAATGTTGTGACTCCAGTCAAAAACCTTACAACTGTTGCTCCATGACGATAATGCCTGTAGGTGATTGTAATGAAACATCTCAAAACACCTGAGAAATCATCTGTAGGATCAGATGTTTCAGACTTCTGAGATTATGCCTTATTTAAAATCTGATAATTTTATATGGCCCATAGAGACTTTCAATTAAATCTTGCATTTGAGTGTGGGTAACATCTTTAGCATAAGGAACAGTGGAATAGTAGCTTGAATACCACGGTTCTAGTTCTGACTCTAACACAACATGGTCCTGGTCTTTATCTACTAGCAACAAGAAATACCCACAAAAATGTTACTAAGATCCAGCAAGATTATGTGTGTGAGTGCTTCCAAAAGTACATAAATTTAAGATATTATCTTGTCACATTATATCTGACAGCCTATCAGAAAATATACATTGTATAGGTTCCTACAGTTTTAATTTTTTTTTGGCTCCACCCCGAAGCATGAAGTGAAGTAAAGTGAAGTCACTCAGTCGTGTCCGACTCTTTGTGGCCCCACAGACTGTAGCCTACCAGGCTCCTCTGTCCATGGGATTTTCCAGGCAATAGTACTGGAGTGGATTGCCATTTCCTTCTCCAGGGGATCTTCCCAACCCAGGGCTCGAACCCGGGTCTCCCGCATTGTAGACAGACGCTTTACCGTCTGAGCATGCCTGATCTTAATTCCCTGACCAGGGATCAAACCCATGCCCCTTGAAGTAGAAGCACAAAGCCCTAACAACTGAACCACCAGGGAATCCCTAGGTTCCTGAATTTTTTTTTTTTTTTAATTAGAGCATTACTGGACAATACTTTACTTGGGTAGAAAGACTCAGTAGCAATACTCAGCTATTATAGAAATCATTGGTAGAATCTAGGGCTTCTCTAGTGTAAAGTGTTGTTAACACAGAATAGATGCTGAATAAATGTTTATTAATGATGATTTAGGTAGACATTAATGAAAGAAGCCACTGTTGATTTGTCAACTAGACAATGAGAAGCCAGAAATATCAAATTAGTCACTAAGTTCTGTCAATTCTATCTCCATAATATCTCTGGAATTGACCTACTGCCCTTGCTAGTGCCAGGTTCAGGCCTTCATTTTATGACTATTGCCTTAAATTCATGACTCCAATCTGAACTCCTTCCAGTGCAACCTTACTAAGCCAGAGTGGTTTAATGAACATACAAATCTAATCATGTTACATTCCCAATTAAGGGCTTCCCTTGTGGGCTCAACTGGTAAAGAATCTGCCTGTGATGTTGGAAACCTGGGTTCAATCCCTGGATTGGGAAGATCCCCTGGAGAAGGGAAATGCTACCCACTCCAGTATTCTGGCCTGGAGAATTCCATGGGNTACAAATCTAATCATGTTACATTCCCAATTAAGGGCTTCCCTTGTGGGCTCAACTGGTAAAGAATCTGCCTGTGATGTTGGAAACCTGGGTTCAATCCCTGGATTGGGAAGATCCCCTGGAGAAGGGAAATGCTACCCACTCCAGTATTCTGGCCTGGAGAATTCCATGGGCTATATAGTCCATGGAGTTTGAGTCAGACAGGACTGAGAAAATTTCACTTTCTTACTGATTAAAACCATTCACTCATATAGAATCAAGCATTAACTTAGAATGAAATACAAGCCCCTTTACCATCTCTGCTCACCCAGGCCAATCTCTTACTACTCTGCCACACACTCCCTAGACTCCCGAACCTGGAGATGTTTTCTCATGCCTTCTTGCTGTTAAACATGCCATTTCCTTCACGTGGAATTCCCTTCAACTGGAAACTTCAGTCTTAAACAATTCCTTTAGTCTGTAAATAATTCCTTTCAAGCATCTTCTTCTCTGGAAAACTGTAGTGTGATATGAATCCTGAAACAAAGTAAAGCTAACTACCTTGGTCATGCATATCCTTTGTCTTTATCAGACTTATCATTAGTCCACAGTGCCTCTACATAGCTAGCTCATAATTATTTTCCTGTCTTGTGTGAAAGTTTGAGAATGCAGCAGTGAATAGAATATTGCACACCACACTACCATCTCCAGGGTTTCAGGTAGCATTTATGCTTAGAAATATAGTTTCCTAGATAACCATAAACATATTTCAATATCATTTTGTTGGATGATAGTGGTGACAAAAGAATATAAATGTGTCTTTAAACATGGACTTCTCTGCTTCATTTTACCATCCTTCAGCAAATCTAGCTGTTTCACAATAATTAGAAACTGCAGAAACCAAAAGGAAGAGGTACAGAGGCAAATTAGCAGAGTAAAGGAAAAAATAAAAATAAAAAAGGAGCAAGGGAAAAAAGAGCCAATCAACAAAGTGATTTAGAGTCAGCAGATGTGAATCTGAGTCCCTGCTCAGCCATGTACTAGATAAGCCTGGCGTGCTGCAGTCCATGGGGTCACAAAGAGTTGGACACGACTGAGTGACTGAACTGAACTGACTGCCAGTGTGTTAGAAGAGTCCATGAGGACCTCTTGTGACCTATTCTAGGCAGTTGCTCATGTCCTCTCTTGTCTTAACACAAAAAAGTCGAATGCGTAAGCTCTAAGATACCAAATGAATATGTGATTTGAGGCATACTTCCTGTAGGCAAACCAGAATCCAAACCTGCCACACAGACCCATCCAATTGCAAATCACAGCAGTCACTTGGGGAGAAGGGATAGAGGAGCACCATGTCAATTAATAAGCCAGGAAATCCACTGTATTCAGTATGGAGGGGTATACAAAATGCTCCTTGAAAACAAGAATGGTGTCTTCTTCAGATTCATATGTATACATTTATACTGAATAGATGACACAGCATCTCCCCACAAAGGACTTATATCTTAGTATATTACATCATAAGCACAGCTTTAATGTATCTCCATCAGTAAGATAGCCATGCTGGTTAGATGGACTGTAGGCCAATATTTGCAGTTCCTCAAATATGACTTACATTGTCTCTCTCTGAAATTCATCACAGAACTCCTAGAGCTCACTGCTATATATCCCAGCGATGATCAATAAAATCACTGATAAGCAAGATCTTAGCTTTTTTTCATGTATTTCCATAGCTTTTCTGAAAAATAAAATTTCAGCCTCATTTTGTTATATGAGAAAGAATTGTGTTTGTGTATTCTAATCACTTACTGTCTGTGTGACCTTAAGCAGTCCCTTTCTACACCTGTGCATCATTTATTCCCATCTGTGAAATGAGAAGATTCAGACTAAATGATCTCTGAATTCCTCTTCAGACTCAAGCCTTTACGATCTATTATTACCAGAGTAACTGTATCATTTTAATCCACTGAATTGGTTTTCTTAGCTGTCTGCACCATTCAATAGCTATTTCTTTAATACTTACTGGTTGCAAGAATTTCACTCAGAAAGAAAAAAAAGAGCAGCAGGAAACTGTTGATTCTGTCAGTGACTGATAATATTATTCATTGGCACAAATTGTGATTTCTGTATTTTTTTAAATTGACCAAGAGTAACCATGGCAACATGAGTTGACTATTGCCCTATGGTGAAGTGTCAAAATGTTAACAAATTCCTCCTCTGCAGCAATGATAGGGAAGTAAGAAACATGCCACTCTTTTCTAAAGCTCAATTAGTTCAAATTAATGCAGGAAGCTGGGTAACTTCAACGGACTCTTCAGAAATTCTATGACAGATCATTTAAGGGTTTAGGAGCAATCCAACTACCAACAAAATTTGGCTACTATTTTTAATGCTTCATTACAGCCGTACAACTTAAAAGATATAGTCTGGGTTCTCGAGGCACGTGGTAATCAAGAAAAGAATAATATTGTAAGTTTTTGTTATAAAAGTGAAGTATGGTCAATTTTTTAAATGATTAAAATCTGGAAAGAATTTATGTTTTAATTGCATCATAAATAGTGTAAGAAAAGATGGATGGAAAAAATCACATGATGTATGAAAACATGAAAAATCAACCAGGCATCATGAAAAAAAATGTTTTTAAAGGTAGAAAAGTTTAGAGATACCACTCAAAACTCACTTGACATATAAATTAAATTCGTTACATATGAACAGGTTATTTATTTTCCTCAGTTCTGTCATGTTATAGTGACTTTTTTCATTAGAAGATATATATTGGCAGTGTTTGTTAACAAGTTGAACTGCTTCCCAGATAAAGCTATTTGAATATTTCTTATCAGTTTCTTAGTATGACATGTTAGGAGTGATGATACTCTGCATGCCTTTCATGCAAAGACTTTTCTGAACATTTCCTACGCATGTTAATCCTTCCTAATCCTTCCTTAGCCCTTCTTACTCTCCATTCAAACTTTACAGAGAAGACTCAAGACAATCAAAGCCGTCTTTGCTGTTTCACTCGAGGTCTTTCTCTTCCACTTCTGAAGTCATCTCTCAGTTCACTTACTTCCTCATTTTCTTTCTGTATTTTAGAGAAAGAAACATCTCCCCACCGCTTTAAGTCAAATTCATCCCTATGGGTTCTTTGATTCCATTACTCTTCTCTGGTTCTTTCCTCCAAGCCTGCTCATCTCTCCTTTTCTCTATTCCATGTCTAGCACTCATCTTTCATCTAGGTGTCAGATCTAACCTTACCAACTACTGGGTGGATATTTTCAGGTAAATGTTCCTTAGACTCCCTAAACTAAATTTTTTTTAAAATTAAACTCATCACTTGACGCTGGTGGTCTAGTGGTTAGGATTTGGCGCTCTCACTGCTGTGGCCTGGTTTTGATTCCTGGTCAAGGAAGCCTTTTTTCTGGAGAAGGAGATGGCAAACCCACTCCAGTATTCTTGCCTGGAAAATCCCATGGACAAAGGAGCCTGGTGGGTTACAGTCCACAGGGTAGCAAAGAGTTGGATACAGAGTGACTAACAAACTCCTGTCCAATAAGCTGCTTCTCCTGATTTCCCCATTTTGTTTAATGGTACTACACAGTGAGGGTTTCCCTGGTGGCTCAGATGGTAGAGAATCTGCCTACAATGCAGGAGACCCGGGTTTGATCCTTGAATCAGGAAGATACCCTGGAGAAGGAAATGCAACCCACTCCTGTATTCTTGCCTGGAGAATTCTATAGACACAGGAGCCTGGTGGGCTACAGTCCATGGGGTCGCAAAGAGTTGGATACAGCTGAGCGACTTTCACACAGTTAATCTCTGTTATCTTAAACCATGTCTTATGTAGGTAATCACCAAGTCCTATTAATTATAAAACCATAATATGGATGGCATCTGACCTCTACTCTGTAGTCAGGTTAACTTAATTCAAGCCCTCATTCTTTCCTAACACTATGACAAAAGTTCCCTAAGTCATCTTTCTGTTTCTATTCTCATTTCCCTCCATTCCATCCTTCATGTTATCACCAGGGTGTGTCCTTTGGGGTTTTTTTTTTAATTGAAGTATAGTGGATATACAATATTTTGTTAGCTTCAGGTATATACTAAAGTGATTCAGTTTTATATTTTTTCAGATTATTTCCATTATAGGTTATTACAAAACATTGAATATAGTTCCCTGTGTTATACGGTAAATTCTTATTGTTTATCTGTTTTATATATAGTAGTTTGTATTTTGTATCTGCTAATCCCAAACTCCTTATTTGTTCCTCCCCTAACCCCTCTCCCCTTTGGTAACCAAACGTTTATTTTCTATGTCTCTTGAGTCTGTTTCTGTTTCATAAATAAGTTCATTTGTATCCATTTTTTTAGATTCCATATATAAATGATATCATATGAGTCATCTCTGTCTGACTTACTTCACTTAGTACGATAATCTCTAGGTCCATCCATGGTGCTTCAAATGGCATTTCATTCTTTTTATGGCTGAGTTATATTCCATCCTATACATGTATAGGATGGAAAATATATATATATATATATATGACACATCTTTTTTATCCATTCCTCTGTCAATGACCATTTAGGTTACTTCTATGTCTTGGCTACTATAAATAGTGTTACTATGAACATTGAGATGCATGTATCTTTCCAAATTAGAGTTTTCATCTTTTCCAGATAAATGCCCAGGAGTGGGATTGCTGGATTATATGGTATTTCAATTTTTAGGTTTTTAAGGAACCTTCATACTATTCTCCATAGTGGGCTGTACTAGTTTACATTCCTACCAACAGTATAGGAAGGTTCCCTCTTCTCCATGTCATCAGGATTGATTTTTGAATACACAGCTCTGATCATGACATTCACCTGCTAAACACCTTTACTAGATCCACAGAATAAAATTTAAACTAGTTACCATGTTATTCCATATCCTCAGCCACATGGCCTGAGCTTCCTATGGGCCTTGGAAATAGGATCGACTACTTAATAGCTCTCTGTTCTAGAGATGATCCCAGTGCATTACTCTTTGCAAACGTTGCCCCCCTGTATCTGCAGTCTTGTTCTTGTCTTTGATCAAAACTCAAGGTCAGTTCAACTCTTCCATGAAGACTATGTTTATTCCCTCTGTTCGGAATCATTCTTCCTTGCTTTGTGTTCCCTTCAGTCTCCACTTGCTCTTATGAGGTTTTCCTTCTAGTTGTTATGTTCCTACAAATCCTAGCAGAGTGTCAGCCCTTGTTTGAGGTAAATTGGATCAATACATACTTGGTACAATACACTGAACTATGATTATGGTAATATCACAACATACCATAAGAAATCAGTTTCATTAGGTAAACAATGATTATCAGTTGGTTATTCTATATGGTTTAACCTAATACTTCTCTAATTGAATTGCTTTCATTACTACCAAAACTTCTTTTTTTTCTGGAAATGAACTTTTACATTATAGATGGGTCATGATTTGAGTCCCTGGTTCTCATAGTTAGAACAAAAAATGTCATTTAGACCTTCTTATTTGTATTCCTCCCTTTTCAGCAGACTCATTTTATTCCCTTGATCATGTCACTTAAATCACAACACTGAGGTCACGTATGCTCAGGGCTAACAGCTAAACACAGTGCATCTTGGAAAAAGCTTGGCACAGGCACTTAATTGAAAACAGTCATTCTGGCCAAAAATAGTATGGCCAAACATCCTGAGTCATTGGAAAAGTTTAATTTTGGTTCAATTGATCTGGTTCCACTAATAAGATCCTACCACATTCTTACTGAACTTTATAAATGAACTGAATTCAAATTCCCTTCTTTAAATTCATGATGATCTGTTCATAGGAATTACTAAAATGTTTTCACACAAATTGAATACACTTGTAACTTCTCTGTAATTCCCTCTACTCTGCAGAGCCCACAAAGTTAAAAGACTTCCTAGAAATAGGTATCAGAATGCCAGTCAGTATATTTGAATAACACTTTGTATTTTGTCAATTATCAAGTATGTTCTTTAGAAGTCCACAGTCACTAGACTCTTCACGTGGACATCACTGGATGGTCAATACCAAAATCAGATTGATTATATTCTTTGCAACTTAAGATGGAAAAGCTCTATACAGTCAGCAGAAACAAGACTTAGAGCTGACTGTGGCTCAGATCATAAGCTCCTTATTGCAAAATCCAGACTTAAATTGAAGAAAGTAGGGAAAACCACTAAGCAATTCAGGTATGACCTAAATCAAATCCTTTATGATTATACAGTGAAAGTGATGAATAGATTCAAGGGATTAGATCTAGTAGACAGAGTGGCTGAAGAACTATGGATGGAAGTTCGTGACATTGTACACTAGGTGATGACCAAAACCATGCCCAAGAGAAAGAAATGTAAGAAGGCAAAGTGCTTGTCTGAGGAGGCCTTACAAATAACTGAGAAAAGAAGAGAAGCAAAAGGCAAGGGAGAAAGGGAAGGATATACCCAACTGAATGTAGTTTCAGAGAACGGTAAGGAAAGATAAGACAGCCTTCTTATGTGAACAATGCAAAGAAAAAGAGGAAAACAATAGAAAGGGAAAGACTAGATATCTCTCCAACAAAATTAGGGATACCAAGGGAACATTTCCCACAATAAAGGGCACAATAAAAGACAGAAATGTCAAGGACCTAAATAGAAGAGATTAAGAAGAAGTGGCAAGAATACACAGAAGAACTATACAAAAAAGCTCTTAATGACCCAGATAACCAGAATGGTGTGGGCACTCACCTAGAGCCAGACATGCTGAAATGTGAAGTTAAGTGGGCCTTAGGGAACATTTCTATGAACAAAGCTAGTTGAGGTGATGGAATTCCAGCTGAGCTATTTCAAATCCTAAAAGATGATGCTATTACAGTTCTGCACTCAGTGTGTCAGCAAATTTGGAAAACTCAGTAGTGGACACAGGACTGGCAAAGGTCAGTTTTCATTCCAATCCCAAGAATATTCAGACTACTGTACAATTGTGCTCATTTCACATACTAGTAAGGTAATGCTCAAAATCCTTTAAGTTAGGCTTCAGCAGTACATGAACTGAGAACTTCCAGATGTACAAGCAGGGTTTAGGAAAGGAAGAGGAACCAAAGATTAAATTTCCATTGGATCAAGGAGAAAGCAGAGGAATTCCAGAAAAACATCTACTTCTGCTTCATTGACTACTCTAAAGCCTTTGACTGTGTGGATCACAACAAACTGTGGAAAATTCTTAAAGAGATGGGAATACCAGATCACCTTATCTGCCTCTTGAGAAACCTGTATGTAGGTCAAGAAGCAACAGTTAGAACCAGATATGGGAAATGGACTGCTTCAACACTGGGAAAGGAGGAGGTCAAGGCTGTATATTGTCATCCTGCTTATTTAACTTCTATGCAGAGTACATCATGTTAAATGCTAGACTGAATGATTCACAAGCTGGAATCAAGATTGCCAGGTGAAATATCAATAACCTCAGATATACAGATGACATTGCTTTGGCTACAAAGATCAGTATAGTCAAAGCTATGATTTTTCCAGTAATCATGCACAGATGTGAGTGTTGGACAATAAAGAGGGCTGAACACTGAAGAATTGATGCTTTCAAAATACAGTGCTGGAGAAGACTTGAGGGTCACTTGGGCTGCAAGGAGATCAAACCAGTCAATCCTAAAAGGAAATTAAAGGGTTGATTTCTCTAGAGTATTCATTGGAAGGACTGATGCTGAAGCTGAAGCTCCAATACTTTGAACACGTGATATGAAGAGCCAACTCATTGGAAAAGACCCTGATGCTGGGAAAGATTGAGGGCAGGAAGAGAAGGAGGCAACAGAGGATGAGATGGTTGGATAGCATCACCAACTCAATGGACATGAATCTGAGCAAACTCCAGGAAATATTGAAGGACAGGGAAGCCTGGCATTCTACAGTCCATAGGGTCGCAAAGAGTTGGACACGACTTAGAGACTCAATGACAGCAACAACAGCAATCACTGAAAAGTATATGGTTTTATTCTCCTGTATTTAAAGTGTTCTTTTTTATTATCCTGGTCGATTAATCTCCTTTATGGTTGTAATCAATTTTCAACTGTGTCTCAGATGTTGCGTTGTTGTGGTAGTTTTACATAATATCAAATTATAGGAAAGATAGAATGATTCTTTAAAGGACTGGCTGATGTACAATTAATCTATCAGTATCAGTTCAGTAGCTAAGTCGTGTCAGACTCTTTGCGACCCCATGGACTGCAGCACATCAGGCTGCCCTGCCTTTCACTATCACCTGGATACAAATGTTTAATAAATAATAATTAAGAAATATACTGAGTTTTTAAAGTCATACATTCTTAAATAAAATCAAGCATCTAATCATTGACCCTTTGGATTCCATAAAGGAAGAAATAGGAGTCTTGCCAGCTCTCATTCTGAGATCATTTATAGGTTTAATCTGTGTATCTATCTGAGCCATCATGACACCCTTAAAAACTCTTTTCTCACTCATTGCCAGAGCTACTTGTGCACTAGAAAGAGGCTTAGTAAATTCCCCTAAGCCCTGCCTTCCGCTCCCCATCATCCATTATGCTCTGGAACTATATTGCAGGTCCCACTTCTTCATTCCTGGATTCTCCCCATCTTCTTTACTCTCTTATTTAGAATCCTTGTTTGAATTGTATGTTTCAGTTCGGTTCAGTTGCTCAGTCATGTCCGACTCTTTGCAACCCCATGAATTGCAGCACGCCAGGCCTCCCTGTCCATCACCAACTCCTGGAGTACACCCAAACTCATGTCCATTGAGTCAGCGATGCCATCCAATCATCTTATCCTCTGTCATCCCCTTCTCCTGCCTGCAATCTTTTCCAACACCAGGGTCTTTCCAAACGAGTCAGCTCTTTGCATCAGGTGGCCAAAACATTGGAGTTTCAGCTTCAACATCTGGTTGGATCTCCTTGCAATCCAAGGGACTCTCGAGTCTTCTCCAGCCGCACAGTTCAAAAGCATCAATTCTTCAGTGCTCAGCTTTCTTCACAGTCCAACTCTCACATCCATACACGACTACTGGAAAAACCATAGCCTTGACTAGACGGACCTTTGTTGACAAAGTAATGTTTCTGCTTTTTAGTATGCTGTCTAGGTTGGTCATAAGTTTCCTTCCAAGGAGTAAGCATCTTTTAATTTTGTGGCTACAATCACCAACTGCAGTGATTTTGGAGACTCCAAAAATAAAGTCAGCCACTATTTCCACTGTTTCCCCATCTATTTTCCATGAAGTGATGGGACTGGATGCCATGATCTTAGTTTTCTGAATGTTGAGCTTTAAGCCAACTTTTTCACTCTCCTCTTTCTTTTATCTGGCTTCAATTTTGGTTTTCCCCCTGGATACTGTCTTTCAACACTCTGGACACCAACAGCCAAATCCCTATGCCTTTGGGATTACAACCCAGGTACAACACCCCAGGCTTCAGTTGTCCAAGAACAGAGTACAGACACTCTGCCTGGTTTAATATTGACCATGCTGCGGCTACAAAACCAAACCCATGTACCAAATGCTTTTGAAAGTTTTCAAAATCCAGGAATCAAGGCCACTGCATTTTAAAGATTTTTTTTTAAAAGAGCAAGGGAGAAAGGAGCCAATCAACAAAGTGATTTAGAGTCAGCAGATGTGAATCTGAGTCCCTGCTCAGCCATGTACTAGATAATGACACTGGACAAGTTTGTAATTTCTCTTCTTCATCTATAAAGTAGCACCTTGCCTGCCAGTTTCTTAGGGCTGTTAAAAGGACTAAACAAGATCACAGAAGATGAGACACTTTGCAAGCAAAGAAAATTATCCTTATTGAAACAATAAGGACAAATAAGTAATATTTTGAAAGGAATAAAGCTTTTGACATTTNGTAGCACCTTGCCTGCCAGTTTCTTAGGGCTGTTAAAAGGACTAAACAAGATCACAGAAGATGAGACACTTTGCAAGCAAAGAAAATTATCCTTATTGAAACAATAAGGACAAATAAGTAATATTTTGAAAGGAATAAAGCTTTTGACATTAAAAAACAAAAAACAAAAAACCCTTCCAAGAGCAACAGAAAACCAACGGAAAACTGCTCCAAAGTTTGTGCGAAGAACAATCAGCCAAATGAAAGCGCTTACAACACAGCAGGGAGAAGGAAACAGCAACCCACTCCAGTATTCTTGCTTGGAAAATCCCATGGACAGAGGAGCCTGGCGGACTACAGTCCACGGGGTCACAAAAGAGTCGGACACGATTTAGTGACTAAACAACAACAACACAGCAAGTGACTCTCACAGTGAATCTCACGGATGAAGCTTCCTCCCTGGGGACATCAATATCCGTAGTTTAATCTGCCCTAAGCAGTAGTACACTGGAGAGTGATGAGAATATTCAGAGGGAAAATGGAGAGAGGGGATCTTGGCACCAAGTTGGAGTCGGCGGAAGAGTGAGATGACTGACAGGATAGGGTTGCTGGATTTAGCAAATACGGTTTTGGGACATTACTAAGAAATGATTCACCGTTTATCTGAAACTCAAATTTAACTGCGCATCCTGTGTTTTATCTGACAAATCGAAGCTAAGAAAGACAATGTTATTCCGATATTCCCGGCTGCGTAAGAAAAGCACTCGAAAACCAGCCGCTGGGCGCGAGGGGAAGCAGTTACGCTAAAGTGGCTGAATCTTCACAGAGAAGCTATTTCCGGTCTCCGCCTGGGAGGGAGAGAGGGAGGGGGAGAAGGATTAAGGTAGCGAGTTCCGACCGCCAAAGTCCCACAATCCTCTACTTCGGTTCCTCTTTCCTCGCTCAAGATGGCGCTGCTCGCGATACGTTCCTGGCGCTGGGCAGCTGCGGCGGTTGCTTTCGAAAAGCGCCGGCACGCTGTGATTCTGATTCGGCCTCTAGTCTCTTTCCGGGGCCCAGGTCCGCAGTGGAGGTCACGTCAGCTCCGCGGCTCGGGAACTGCTGGAATCTCTCCGGTGAGATGCCCTTCACTTGGAATGTGTAGGATGAAGGACAAGGGGAACTATAGGGAAAAGATTGCTCTTGTATCTTTGAGTCAGAGACAGTGCAAAGAAGAAAGGTTGTCAGGGCTGACTTGGAGCAGCATTAGTGAAGGAAATTAGGGTTGGAAATGTGAGGAGAGGGTGAAGAAAATCCTTAGGGTACAGTAAGTGGGAACGGGACATAAGGTTTCGGGCAGAGGGCACCTGGAGCATTAGTGACGCTCATAATTGCCAGTTTTTTCTCTGAATTAAAGAGGCAGCGTAGACAACACCATAGTCCTCCCTCGTGCCTCAGACGGTAAAGAGTCTGCCTGCAATGCGGGAGACCAGGGTTTAATTCCTGGGTGGGGAAGATACCCTGGAGAAGCGAAATGGCTACCCACTCCAGTATTCTTGCCAGAACAATCCCACGGACGGAGGAGCCTGGCGGGCCCCAATCCATGGGGTCGCAGAGTCGGACACGACTGAGCGACTAACACACACTCAGACACCATTCCCAGGCAGCTTTTCTAAATGCAAGGAAAACTGGGCTACTTTCCAAAGTTAGTAATAGAGCTTGGGACCAATTTGCCAATGGTTGAGATTTTATTCAGCGGGAAGTAGCAATTTGGAGGGCGCTGGAAGATTACAAGCTACCTATAAACAAGCGGCAAATTGAATTAGCTCCAGTTAGCTCCCTTGCTGGAGAAGGCAATGGCACCCCACTGCAGTACTCTTGCCTGGAAAATCCCATGGATGGAGGAGCCTGGTAGGCTGCAGTCCATGGGGTCGCTAAGAGTCGGACACAACTGAGCGACTTGATTTTCTCTGTCATGCATTGGAGAAGGAAATGACAAACCCGCTCCAGTATTCTTGCCTAGAGAATCCCAGAGATGGGGGAGCGCCTGGTGGGCTGCGGTCTGTGGGGTCGCACAGAGTCGGACACGACTGAAGCGACTTAGCAGCAGCAGCAGCTCCCTTGCTGACAGGGCTCCTTGATAGGCTCAAACCGTAATTATCTCTGTCTCCGAAACATAGACCGCCGTAAATTTATATGTAAACACCTTTATCCTTTGATCTGAAAATAGTGTTCCTGTATATACACAGGTCATTTTGGAAGCCATAATCTTATCTTTAACTAATGAATGTAGCTGTGGCTACAGTGCATCTTAATATTTGTATTCATTATTATCTCTCGTTTTAGAATAGATTTTTAAACTGTTATTTTTATAATGCTTGTACTTCAGTATATCTTTTTAATTGCCTATAATTGACAAAAAGCTTAATTGGCACCCCTTGTTCATCTGGATCATTAAAATATTGTCAGCTTTATATGATAAACCTCTTAAATTTTTATTCTTTGTCAATAAATATTTAAAGCAGTTATCATACAGTAGTGCAATGATGAAGGAGGTACAAAGTACTGGAAGAATATACATGAAAGGCATCAAAACTAATCTTGAGGTGGAGGAAATTGCCTTGAGTAACTGATATCTAAGCCAAGATCTGAAAAATTAGAAGTTAAAGTTTTTTTTAAAGCATTTTGTAGTTGAAATTTGTAACATGTGATCTCTTGGGAACCAGTCTTGTTCTCTAGTCCTCTAATAAGCCAGATGAAGTTAAGATAAAAGTTGTAGGACTTTCAGGCTCCAAGAATGAGGGGGAAGGAGAAGTCATTAAGAGTTTCAGAGGAAGTAATGGCAATAAAAAAAAGTTAGCTTTCTCTTTACGTGAACACTATCCCCACAGTTTCCTTCACTCTCTCCTCTATATCCTGCCATTTCCTTTGGCCACCATTTCTGAAGTGTTAAAAAGCAAGGAAAAGATGTTACCATTGTTTTCTACTTAAAGGCATGCAACTCTTTTTTGAAAATGTCAGTTTAACAGGGAGATGAATGATTATAAGGCTTTTAAAGTGGACCCTGATAGAACCTGTGGCAAATTTTCAGATTAATTAGTTACTTGTGGTTAAGATTACAAAATAAACACTTGAGTGCATAATTTTAGAACAAATCATTAGTTTGTATAGTGTATTTTAGAGCTGAAAGGAGCCTTAGTGCTGTGTTATGAAATCATATTAGTGGTTGGATCAGCACTGTTTTTAAATGAAATTTAGTAGAATAGGAAAGAAAATATCAATGCTTTATACGTATTTAGAGAAGTATTGTTTTATGAGTGTATGTGTGTCATTCATTACTGGGGCTTAGTAGGTGGTGCTAGTGGTAAAGAACCCACCTGCCAGTGCAGAAGACTTAAGAGATGTGGGTTTGATCCTTGGGTGGGGAAGATCCCCTGGAGGAGTGCATGGCAACCCACTCCAGTGTTCTTGCCTGGAGAAACCCATGGACAGAGGAACCTGGCAGGCTACAGTCCATAGGGTCACAAAGCTTCAGACATGACTGAAGTAACTTAGCACACATGAATGCATNAGTGCATGGCAACCCACTCCAGTGTTCTTGCCTGGAGAAACCCATGGACAGAGGAACCTGGCAGGCTACAGTCCATAGGGTCACAAAGCTTCAGACATGACTGAAGTAACTTAGCACACATGAATGCATGGTCTCATAGCTTTGTCTATTCATCCATCGATGGACACTTAGGTTGTTTCCGTGTCTTGGCTATTGTAAGTGATGCTACTATGAACATGGGGGTGCAGATATTTTTAGAGTTAGTGTTTAGATTTCCTTTGTATATATTCCCAGAAATGGAATTGCTAGATCACATGGGAGTTGTTTTTTTTTTTAAGCCGAGCCATGCACACACATATATATTCCCACCCGCATGTGGTTACAGTGATGTATTGGGAAACGTGTTTTTCACATAGGATTATGCCCTAGAGCTGTGTTGTATAGTGTGTTAGTTGCTAGCTTCATGTGGCTGTTTAAATTAACTAATTCCTCAGTTGTATTAGTTACATTTTAAAGGCTGAGTAGCCATATAGATATGGAATGTTTCCATTATTGTAGAAATTTCTATTGAATGGTACTACTTTAGAAAAGATCATATCCAGGCCTTCTAATTTTGCAGATGAGGAGACTAAGTTCTAGTATAGATAAATGACAGCCATTAACGCCATTCATTTGTTTATTGCCTTTTGTGTGTTAGATATTTATATAAGGGTAATTAAGACTGTGACAGACACTAATCACATAGTGAATATGTGATAATTGTTTAGTCACTGAGTTGTGTCCAACTCTTTCAGTCCCATGGACTGTAGCCCACGAAACTCCTCTGTCCATGGAATTCTTCAGGCAAGAATACTGGAATGGGTTGCCATTTCCTTTACCAGAGTAACTTTCTGAACAAGGGATTGAATCTGCATCTCCTGCTTGGCAGGCAGATTCTTTACCACCGAGCCACCTGGGAAACCCATTATGTAATAATTATACTAGACCACTATTCATAGAAGGAAATGCTTAAAAGTTTTTTCTTAAAATGGGAAGTTTTCATATGATAAGACCTAAATACACTTGCCTCTCTACTATACTAATTAATATTAAAGAACTTAAGAATTTTGAATGATAGAATTTTATTTTTATTTCATTAATATTGATATGTTAGAAATTGCATCATATACTTAATCCATAGTGCCTTTTTTTCTGTTTAACGAGTCCTTGACTCTCGATCCTGACACTGATACTTTCTTCATTTTTAAAAAATAATTTTTTATTGACTTATAGTTGATTTTACAATGTTGTGTTAGTTTCTGCTGTACAACAAAGTGAATCAATTATACATATATCTATTATTTTTAAATTCTATTCCCATATAGGTCATTACAATATTGAGTAGAGTTCCCTGTACTATATAATAGGTTATTAGTTATCTATTTTATTTTTTTAAGCTTTTTATTTTATACTGGAGTATAGCTGATTAACAATGTTGTGGTAGTTTCAAGTGGACAGCAAAGGGATTCAGCTATGCATATATGTATCCATTCTTCCCCAAATTCCCTTCCTATCCGGGCTGCCATATAACATTGAGCAGAGTTCACTGTGCTATACGGTAGGTCCTTGTTGGTTATCCATTTTAAATATAGCAGTTTGTACATGTCAGTCCCAATCTCCCAGTTTATGCCTACCTCCTTCTCCCCTAGTAACCATAAGTTTGCTTTCTACATCTGTGACTCTATTTCCTTTTTGTAAATAGGTTCATTTGTATCGGTTTTTTAGATTCCACATATAAGCAGTATCACATGATATTTGTCTTTCTCTGACTTCCTTCACTCAGTATGACAGGTCTAGGTCTGTCCATGTTGCTGCTGCTGCTGCTGCTGCTAAGTCACTTCAGTCGTGTCCGACTCTGTGTGACCCCATAGACGGCAGCCCACCAGGCTCCCCCATCCCTGGGATTCTCCAGGCAAGAATACTGGAGTGGGTTGCCATTTCCTTCTCCAATGCATGAAAGAGAAAAGTGAAAGTGAAGTCGCTCAGTCTGTCCGACTGATAGCGACCCCATGGACTGCAGCCCACCAGGCTACTCCATCCATGGGATTTTCCAGGCAAGAGTACTGGGGTGGGGTGCCATTGCCTTCCCCGCATGTTGCTGCAAATGGTATTATTTTGTTCTTTTTTTATGGATGAGTAATAGTCCCTTGTATATATGTACCATATCTTCTTTATTCATTCCTTTGTTGATGGACCTTTAGGTTGTTTCCATGTCCTGGCTGTTGTAAACAGTGCTGCAATGAATATTGGGGTACATGTATCTTTTTTAATTATGTTTTTTCCTGAATATTTGCCCAGGAGCAGGATTGAAGGGTCATATAGTAGCTCTATTTTTAGTTAAGGAACCTCCATACTGTTCTCCACAGCAGCTGCAACAATTTACATTCCCAGTTAATTTAATTTTAATTAGTTAATTAAAATTAATTAATTTTTGGTTGAGCTGGGTCTTTGTTGGTGCGTGCAGGCTTTCTCTAGTTGTGGCCAGTGGGGGCTACTCTTTGTTGCAGTGGCTTCTCACTGCAGTGGCTTCTCTTGCTGCAGAGCACGGACTCTACATGCAAAGGCTTCAGCAGCTGTGGCATGTGGACTCAGTAGTTGTGGCTCGTGGACCCCAGGGCATACAGGCTTCAGTAGTTGTGGTGCTGGTTTGCAGGCTCTAGTGTGTGGGCTCACTATTTGTGGTGCATGGGCTTGGTTGCTCCACTGCATGTGGAATCTTCCCATACGAGGGATTGAACTCCCATCCACTGTACCACAAGGGAAGTCCTCTCCAGCATTTACTGTTTGTAGATCTTTTGATGATGGCCATTCTGACTGATGTGAGGTGATACCTCATTGTAGTTTTGATTCTCATTTCTCTAATAATTAGTGATGTTGAATATTTTTTCATGTGCCTCTTGGCCACCTGTATGTCTTCTTTGGAGAAATGTCTATTTAGGTCTTCCACCCATATTTTCATTTTTTTTTTCTGTTGAGCTGCATGAGCTGTTGGTATATTTTGGAGATTAATTCCTTGTCTGTCACATCTCGTTCTCTGAGTTGTCCTTTTGTTTTGTTCATGGTTTCTGTTCCTGTGCAAAAAGCTTTTAACTGGGTCCCGTTTGTTAATTTTTATTTTCATTACTCTAGGAAGTGTATCAAAAAAGATCTTACTGTGATTTATGTCAGAGTGTTCTGGCTATCCTATCCTCTAAGATAAGAGTTTTAGAGTGTCTGGCCTTACATTTAGGTATTTAATCCATTTTGAGTTTATTATTATTTACTTGAGTTTATTTATTAATAAAAATTTTTTTTCTTAAAATGGAGAGATTTCATATGATAAGACTTAAATTATAATGATTATTATACAGTTGCCGCTCTATTATACTAATTCATATTAAAAAGACTTACAAATTTTGAAAGAATTTTGGATTTATTTCATTAATATTGATATGGTAGAAACTGAGGCATCATATACATAGTCCATAGTGCTTTTAAATCTATGTTTAATGAATTCTAAACTCTTGAGCCTGACAATGGTAATGTACTTTCTTCATTTTTTAAAACATCTTTATTGGGATTAGTTCACATATCTAAAAGTCACCCACTTAAAGTGTACAATTCAGTGGATTTATTATATTCAATGGATTTTAGTATATTCAACAGTACATACCACCATCACCATAGTCAGTTATACATTTTTATTACCTCAAAAAGAAACCTTTTGGCAATTACCCTCATTCCCCCTTCCCCACCAGGCCTATACAATCATTAATCTATGTTCAGTCTCTATAGATTTGTCTATTCTGGACATTTCACATAAATGGAATCTTTTAATATTTGGTCTTGAGACTGACTTCTTAGCATTATGTTTTCAAGGTTCATCCATGTTATGGCATTCATTAAATACTTTGTTTATTTTTATAGCTGAATAATATTTGATGATATGGATGTAAGATTATTCATTCATCAGTTGATAGTCATTCAGGTTGTTTCCATCTTTTGTCTGTTATGAATAATGGTGCTTAATATTCATGTACAAGTTGTATATGGACATAATATTTTCATTTCTCTTGGGTGTATACATAAGAGTAGAATTGTTGGGTCATATGGTAATTCTATGTTTAATTCTTTGTGAAACTGCCAAACTGGTTTTCAGAGTGACTACAGCATTTTACATTATTGTCAGAAGTGTCTGGGGGTACCAGTTTTTCTATATCCTAGCTATTAGTTGTTATCTGACTTTTTTAGTCTAGTCATTTTGGTGGGTGTGAAGTCATGTCTCCTTGTGGTTTTGATTTGTATTTCTTTGATAACTAAAGATATTGAGCAACTATCCATGTGCTTATTGGCCATTTGTATGTATTCTTTGGAGAAATGTCAATTCAGGTCCTTTACCCAATGTTTAATTGGATTGTTGTTCTTTTTATCATTGAGATATGAGAGTCCTTATTCTAGATTCAAGTCCCTTATCAGATATATGACTTGCAAATATTTTCTCTCATTGTGTGGATTGTCTTTTTCTTCTTTGATAGTATCCTTTGAAGCACAGAAGTTTTTCATTTTGTTGAAGTCAAATTTATCTACTTTTTTCTTTTATTGCTCATACTTTTTGTGTTATAGCTAAAAATCCATTGCCAAATCTGAGGTAATGAAGATTTACCCTTATGTTTTCTTCTAAGTATTTTATAACTTAATTCTAGTGAGTTACAGAAACATTACTTTTGCATAATTCTGGTTCCTTCCCCCACTTTGTTGCTTTACTTCTCTATATATTACATCTATAAATGTTACAGTCCTAACAATATATTGTGATAATTATGACTTTATATAATTTTATGACTTTTAAAGAAGTTGAGATAAGAAAGGAGGGTAAATAAATATTTATGACTTTGTTATTTTAACCTTCATATTTATCAATTCTGGGTCCTTTCATTTGTTTTCTTGTGTTTGAGTTATCATCTGGATTCATTCCTTAGCCCAGTACAGCTGTGCTGCCACCCATTTCCTTTGTGCTGTTATTGGCAAGTGTATTGCATCTCTCTATGTTATAGGCTCAACCATACATTATGTAAATATTTTTATATGATTTCTTTTTAAATTAGTACAAAGAAGAAAATGCAAAAAATGTACATTTATATAGTGTAATGATACAATGAGCCATGCCGTAGGGCCACCCAAGATGGACAGGTCATGGTGGAGAGTTCTGACAAAACGTGGTCCACTGGATAAGGGAATGGCAAACCACTTCAGGATTCTTGCCTTGAGAACCCCATGAACAGTATGAAAAGACAAAAAGATAGGACACTGAAAGATGAACTCCCCAGGTCAGTAAGTGCCCAATATGCTACTGGAGATCAGTGGAGAACTAACTCCAGAAAGAATGAAGAGACAGACCCAAAGCAAAAACAACACACAGTTGTGGATGTGACTGGTGATGGAAGCAAGGTCCAATGCTGCAAAGAGCAGTATTGTGTAGGAACCTGGAATGTTAGATCCCTCAATCAAGGCAAATTGGAAGTGGTCAAACAGGAGATGACAAGAGCGAACATCCACATTCTAGGAATCAGCGAACTAAGATGGACTGGAATGGGTGAATTTAATTCAGATGACCATTATATCTACTACAGCAGTCAAGAATCCCTTAGAAGAAATGGAATAGTCATCATGGTCAACAAGAGAGTCCAAAATGCAGTACTTGGATGCAATCTCAAAAACGACAGAATGATCTCTGTTCGTTTCCAAGGCAAACCATTCAATATCACAGTTATCCAAGTCTATGCCCCAACCAGTAATGCTGAAGAAGCTGAAGTTGAACGGTTTTATGAAGACCTACAAGACCTTGTAGAACTAACACCCAAAAAAGATGTCCTTTTCATTATAGGGGACTGGAATGCTAAAGTAGGAAGTCAAGAAACACCTGGAGTAACAGGCAAATTTGGCCTTGGAATGCGGAATGAAGCAGGGCAAAGACTAATAGAGTTTTGCCAAGAAAATGCACTGGTCATAGCAAACACCCTCTTCCAGCAACACAAGAGAAGACTCTACACATGGACATCACCAGATGGTCAACACCGAAATCAGATTGATTATATTCTTTGCAGCCAAAGATGGAGAAGCTCTATACAGTCAACAAAAACAAGACCAGGAGCTGACTGTGGCTCAGATCATGAACTCCTTATTTCCAAATTCAGACTTAAATTGAAGAAAGTAGGGAAAACCGCTAGACCATTCAGGTATGACCTAAATCAAATCCCTTATGATTATACAGTGGAAGTGAGAAATAGATTTAAGGGCCTAGATCTGATAGACAGAGTTCCTGATGAACTATGGAATGAGGTTCGTGACATTGTACAGGAGACAGGGATCAAGACCATCCCCATGGAAAAGAAATGCAAAAAAGCAAAATGGCTGTCTGGAGAAGCCTTACAAATAGCACTGAAAAGAAGAGAGGCGAAAAGCAAAGGAGAAAAGAAAAGATATAAGCATCTGAATGCAGAGTTCCAAAGAATAGCAAGAAGAGATAAGAAAGCCTTCTTCAGCAATCAATGCAAAGAGATAGAGGAAAACAACAGAATGGGAAAGACTAGAGATCTCTTCAAGAGAATTGGAGATACCAAGGGAACATTTCATGCAAAGATGGGCTCGATAAAGGATAGAAATGGTATGGACCTAACAGAAGCAGAAGATATTAAGAAGAGGTGGCAAGAATACACAGAAGAACTGTACAGAAAAGATCTTCACGACCCAGATAATCATGAGGATGTGATCACTAATCTAGAGCCAGACATCTTGGAATGTGAAGTCAAGTGGGCCTTAGAAAGCATCACTAAGAACAAAGCTAGTGGAGGTGATGGAATTCCCGTTGAGCTGTTTCAAATCCTGGAAGATGATGCTGTGAAAGTGCTGCACTCAATATGCCAGCAAATTTGGAAAACTCAGCAGTGGCCACAGGACTGGAAAAGGTCAGTTTTCATTCCAATTCCAAAGAAAGGCAATGCCAAAGAATGCTCAAACTACCGCACAATTGCACTCATCTCACACGCTAGTAAAGTAATGCTCAAAATTCTCCAAGCCAGGCTTCAGCAATATGTGAACCGTGAACTCCCTGATGTTCAAGCTGGTTTTAGAACAGGCAGAGGAACCAGAGATCAAATTGCCAACATCCGCTGGATCATGGAAAAAGCAAGAGAGTTCCAGAAAAACATCTATTTCTGCTTTATTGACTATGCCAAAGCCTTTGACTGTGTGGATCACAATAAACTGTGGAAAATTCTGAAAGAGATGGGAATACCAGACCACCTAACCTGCCTCTTGAGAAATCTGTATGCAGGTCAGGAAGCAACAGTTAGAACTGGACATGGAACAACAGCCTGATTCCAAATAGGAAAAGGAGTACGTCAAGGCTGTATGTTGTCACACCCTGTTTATTTAACTTATATGCAGAGTACATCATGAGAAACTCTGGATTGGAGGATGCACAAGCTGGAATCAAGATTGCTGGGAGAAATATCAATAACCTCAGATATGCAGATGACACCACCCTTATGGCAGAAAGTGAAGAGGAACTAAAGAGCCTCTTAATGAAAGTGAAAGAGGAGAGTGAAAAAGTTGACTTAAAGCTAAGCATTCAGAAAACTAAGATCATGGCATCCAATCCTGTCACTTCTTGGGAAATAGATGGGGAAACGGTGGTGACTTTATTTTGGGGGGGCTCCAAAATCATCGCAAATGGTGACTGCAGCCATGAAATTAAAAGATGCGAGCTCTTTGGAAGGAAAGTTATGACCAAACTAGATAACATATTAAAAAGCAGAGATATTACTTTGCCAACAAAGGTCCATCTAGTCAAGGCTATGGTTTTTCCAGTGGTCATATATGGATGTGAGAGTTGGACTATAAAGAAAGCTGAGTGCTGAAGAATTTATGCTTTTGAACTGTGGTGTTGGAGAAGACTCTTGAGAGTCCCTTGGACTGCAAGGAGATCCAACCAGTCCATCTAAAGGAGATCAGTCCTGGGTATTCATTGGAAGGACTGATATTGAGGCTGAAACTCAAATACTTTGGCCACCTGATGAAAAGAACTGGCTCATTTGAAAAGACCCTGATGCTGCAAAAGACTGAGGGCAGGAGGAGAAGGGGACAACAGAGGATAAGATGGTTTTATGGCATCACTGACTCAATGGACATGAGTTTGAGTAAACTCTGGGAATTGCTGATGGACAGGGACGCTTGGTATACTTCAGTTTATTGGGTCCCAAAGAGTGGGACTCAACTGAGTGACTGTACTGAACTGAACTTTCAAGATTTTCCTCCTTTTTTTGACTTTCATTATTTTTACTGTAATGTGTCTATGGATCTCTTTGCAGGTTTCTGTTGACTAAAAAAGATGCAGTCGTGAGAATTGCCAGTTAAGTTTTATTTGGGGCAAAATGAGGACTGCAGACGGGGAGTCAGCACCTCAGATAGCTCTGAGAGACTTCTCCAGTGAGGCAGAGAGGGAAGGTAAATATATAAGATTTTGCTGAAGGGGGAGTTCAGTGCAATCAAGGACTCATTTTGCAAAAGGTTTTCTGCTAGTCACAAGGAGCTGATGTCATCATGAAGGGATTTAGTGCTTTTCTAGATATGAGGAGATGCAAAGATTGGGGTCTTGAAACCAGTTCCTGAAAATATCTATCTATAGAGACTTGTTCCATCAGTTTTCCTGGAGGACAGAGTGCCTCACTCTCCACCCTGAATTCCTTCAGGGAGTGTCAAAGGTCAGCAGCTGCAGCAGCACAGGCAGATGGCAAATGTCCTTGTTGTTCAGTTGATGGTGAATGCACTTGGCAAGTGCCAATTTGTAGTTGACAGGCAAATGCTAATTTGTAGTTGACAAAGCCTCCTGATGGTAATAAATTCGACCATACTTTGGGAGGCATTTCATGACCATTTTGTCCCACATTGCTAGAAGGCTCATTCCTAGTTCTCGAGAAGATTTTGCTGATAGGTCACTCAATGTGCTATTACTGGACCAGGTTTTAATAGTCAAAGATCTCTGGACACCTGTCTTCTAGTTATGGTTCAGGAAAATATTCCCTCTCATTACATCCTCCTATATCTAAAGCTACACTGTTACAGTCATTGATCACATATTGGGTTAAACATTTGATCGACTGCTTCAAGTCTGGTCATCATCATTTTTGTTGGAGGCTCAGTCATACACTTGGTAATACAAGACTCAATACAAGAAGTGAAGCGACTTCACCTTCACTTTTCACTTTCATGCACTGGAGAAGGAAATGGCAACCCACTCCAAGGTTCTTGCCTGGAGAATCCCAGGGACGGGGGAGCCTGGTGGGCTGTCGTCTATGGGGTCACACAGAGTCGGACATGACTGAAGCAACTTAGCAGCAGTAGTCTCGTGTCCATGATAGAAAAGATTTGATTTATAAGCAAAGGTCCAAGAAGTCAAGAAAACATTATAAATGATCATATGAATCAGGGTGAACATTTTGAGCAAGCTCTCTACTTCTGATGTCATTGTTTTCTCGTCCTGATGTGAGTGTAGCTCCTCCTCTATTCAAGTATAATTTTAAAGTGAGTTTGAGATCAGCAGTCCTCTTTACAGTTCAGTTTTGTGTCTGGGCCCTTTTTAAGTGTGAAATATGAACCCAGGAATCAGTTTCCTTCAGTTTCACTGTGCATGAGGTAGTTAAGAGTACTTGATAAAAAGTCTTTCCATCTGGGTTGGAGACAGTCCCTTAAATTATGTCATTTTCTAGTCCTAGTTGCAGGTTGTGAGGCATTTGATCTTCATCCAAAGATAGGTTGCTGAGATGAGCTTCAAAAACAAACTTAGGATGTCCTTTAATAAGTCAGTTAAGTTTTATGTTAATATACCTTAACAGCAAAGAACTATCCAGGAAATGAGTCTTAGCAGATACAGACCTCCATTAACTGGAATTTAATGTTAATTGAAACAGCTTTTTCTCCCTAAAATTATCATTGTTTTTGCCAGATATAACCAAATTAAAACTAGTTTGTTTGCGAAATAAATCTGGGTTCAGTAAACTTTGCCTAATGATTTTATAACCATAATTGATCACAGACTTCCTTTTTTTGCCTTGCTAAAACTTTTATGAAGTCTGTGGATACCTTATCTTTGACAAAGGAGGCAAAAATATACAATGGAGGTGCTGGGAAAACTGGTCAACCATGTGTAAAAGAATGAAACTAGAACACTTTCTAACGCCATACACAAAAACAAACTCAAAATGGATTAAAGATCTAAATGTAGGACCAGAAACTATAAAACTCTTAGAGGAAAACATAGGCAGAACACTCTCTGACATAAATCACAGCAAAATCCTTTATGACTCTCCTCCGAGTAATGGAAATAAAAACAAAAATGAACAAATTAAACTTAAAAGCTTTTACACAACAAAGGAAACTATAAGCAAGGTGAAAAGGTAGGCTTACAGGATGGGACAAGATAACAGCAAACGAAGCAACTGACAAAGACTTAGTATCCAAAATATTCAGGCAGCTCATGCAGCTCAATACCAGAAAAACGAACAGCCCAATCAAAAAGTGTGCCAAAGAAGGAAACAAACGTTTCTCCAAAAAAGACATACAGATGGCTAATAAACACATGAGAAGATGCTCAACAACACTCATTATTAGAGAAATGCAAATCAAACCACAGTGAAGTATCATCTCATGCTGATCAGAATGGCTGCCATCGAAAAGTCTACAAACAATAAACGCTGGAGAAGGTGTGGAGAAAAGGGAACCCTCTACACTGCTGGTGGGAATGCAAACAGGTACTGCCACAAGGGAGTACAGTGTGGAGATTCTTTAAAAAACTGGAACTAGAACTGCCATACAACTCAGCAATCCCACTGCTGAGCATACATGCCGAGAAAACCAGAATTGAAAGAGACACACGTACCCCAATGTTCATTGTAACACCATTTACAGTAGCTAGGACATGGAAGCAACCTAGATGTCCACTGGCCAACGAATAGATAAGGAAGTTGTATATATACACAATGGAATATTACTCAGCTATAAAAAGAAACGTATTTGAGTCTGTTCTAGGGAGGTGGATGAAACAAGCCTATTATACAGTCAGAGAAACACCAATACAGTATATTAACGCATATATATGGAATTAGAAAAATGGTAACGATGATCGTATATGCAAGGCAGCAAAAGAGACAGATGTAAAGAACAGACTTTTGGACTCTGTGGGAAAAGGCGAGGGTGGGATGATTCAAGAGAGTACCATTGAAACATGTGTATTACCATATGTAAAATAGATGATCAGTGAAAGCATGAAGCAGGGTACTCAAAGTTGGTACTCTGGGACAACCCAGAGGGATGGGGTGGGGAGGGAGATGGGAGGGGCGTTCAGGATGGGGGGACACATATGCACCCATGGTTGATTCATGTTGGTCATGTATGGTAAAAACCATCACAGTATTGTAAAATAATTATTCTCCAATTAAAGTAAGTTAATTAAGAAAAAGAATCTCAGACTGAACTTGTTTTTTTTTTTTGAAATCCTCCCAGGGCTAGGAAAGTCACACCAAAGGCTTATCACAGATTTTGCTTTAGATGTGTATAAGAGACAGATTCAAGAGAGTACCATTGAAACATGTGTATTACCATATGTAAAATAGATGATCAGTGAAAGCATGAAGCAGGGTACTCAAAGTTGGTACTCTGGGACAACCCAGAGGGATGGGGTGGGGAGGGAGATGGGAGGGGCGTTCAGGATGGGGGGACACATATGCACCCATGGTTGATTCATGTTGGTCATGTATGGTAAAAACCATCACAGTATTGTAAAATAATTATTCTCCAATTAAAGTAAGTTAATTAAGAAAAAGAATCTCAGACTGAACTTGTTTTTTTTTTTTGAAATCCTCCCAGGGCTAGGAAAGTCACACCAAAGGCTTATCACAGATTTTGCTTGACAGATCTAGGTGAATTTCTCCCTTCTCAAGGTCTCCAAAGTTTCTTGAGCTTTCTGTACCTGTTAGTGAGATAGCCTTCCTAAGTTATCTGATAAAGGTACTGGAAACGTAAGAGTTTCCAGTCTCTGGAGGGATCAGATAGAAAAGATAGTTTCAATTTTACTTACAAAAATATCATTTTACCAAATTGCTGTAAGTCATAATCAGTTTGAGGGGAAGGTTTCCTTATACCTGGAAAACACAGATTCAAACCAGTAATTTTTCAGGTAGAAGCCATAGAAGTTATAAGCATATTCACCAGTTCATTCAGCCCTTTTGTTAATCTTTGTGAAGCCCTCAGGTTTCCCTTGAGAATCCTTTAATGTCTTACCCAGTTCAGAAACTTGAATTTATCCGAAAGTCCTTTGTGTAAATCTTCTTGAAAAGGAAGCAATATTTTGAAAGCTGTGACAAAACTTTAAGATATAACTAGAATTATGACTGATAATATTTTACCAGGACATAGCAGAATTTTAGGAACTCCATATAATTTCTAGGATATCAGTAGCATTTACCATCTAATATAACCTGAGATTTATTACTCATTTGACAATACTTCATATGTAATTCAACATACCAAATGAACGTAATTGGTTTAATCTCTCTGGGATGTTTTAGGAGCCCTCTGAAACATCGCAAAGTTAGCTAAAATTCAAAAGTGCTTCATTAGAATTTGATTTAGGAAGTTTTGTCAATAAATATCCAAAGCGTTTAAAACACTCAGTCAGATAGGACCATAGGTCATTCTGAAACAATAGCTATTTACTTAGCCAAAGTAACAGTAAAGGAGTGCAAAAGTAAATACAGAACAGATCTTTTAAGAGGAAAAGAAATGTAAATTATTAAAGGCAGTTAACCATCTGAAGAAAGTGTGTACTCTTAACAGGTAGAAAAGCCAAATTCAAGTTTTTACACCAGCTTACTTTGAAATTCATTTAAAAGGAAACTTAATTACATTTATTTTTTCAGAGTTTTAAATTTTCATATATTTTTTAAAACAACAGAGGTCAACCACAGATGTGGACCTCCAGCAATAAAAATAGGATTTCAAGTGCCAGATACTCAGCATATTAGGTGTCCTACATAAGTCACAGGATAATAGTTCTAAATATCTATAATGTGATCCAAAACCCTAAAAACAGCTGGCACAAAACCATCATGAATAACTTCCTCTCTGGATGTAAATTTAAAAAAATATTACAGTATCATAGCCCCAACTAACAACAACTGGGGTATATGTTACCATGTATTGTGAAATTAAGTGTATTTATTCTCTTGACCAGTAGCAAATGCTATTAAACTTAGTACTGACCATGCACGGTACTCTTTTTTTTTCAGGGTCCACTTTCCACAAAAGTTATTATTTTCTGTACCCATTACTCCATTACTTTGCTTTCCCATCCTGAAACAGCCAAGTGTAAGTCACACCTACTTCATTTTCCCTTCATAAAATGCAATTCCATTCCTCATGCCATACTGAAAAGACACATCCTACTTTCCTTAAGCAACCATGAATTGTCATTCATATTTGCATTCTGTAGATTGGTGAACATAAATACCAGTGATAATTTATTTTTTAAAAAATTTATTTAATTGGAGGGTAATTGCTTTACAATATTGTAAAGCATAGGTTTTTGTCATACATCAATATGGTTGATGTTGATACCAACTTTCTAGATTCTGTATATATGCATTAATATGTGGTATTTCTCTTTCTCTTACTTCACTCTGTATAATAGGCTCTAGGTTCATCCACCTCATTAGAGCTGACTCAAATGCATTCCCTTTTATAGCTGAGTAATATTCCATTGTGTATAGATATAAAAACTTCCTTATCCATTCATTGGCCGATGGACATCTAGGTTGCTTCCATGTCCTAGCTGTTGATAGAGCTGCAGTAAACTTTGGGGTGCATATGTCTTTTTCAGTTCTGGTTTCCTCAGGTTATACGCCCAGTAGTGAGATTGCTGGGTCATAAGATTTTTTTTATTCCTAGTGTTTTAAGGAATCTCCATACTGTTCTCCATAGTGGCTGTATCAATTTGCATTCTCACCAGCAATGCTAAAGGGTTCCCTTTTCTCCACACCCTCTCCAGAATTTATTGTTTGTAGACTTTTTGATGATGACCATTCTTACCAGTGTGAGATGATACCTCATTGTGGTTTTGATTTCCATTTCTCTAATAATAAGTGATTTGGAGCATCTTTTCATGTGATTATTGGCCATCTGTATGTCATCTTTAGTGAAATGTCTGTTTAGGTCTTCTGGCCCCTTTTTGATTGGGTTCTTTATTTTACTGGTATTGAGCTGCATGAGCTGCATGAATATTTTGGAGATTAATTCTCAGTTGTGCTTTGGAGAGGGAGGGACACTGCAAACACCACTGGCATATGTATGGAGCACCTGCAGTGGCTGAAGCACATGGGCATTGCCACAGCCCAAGGTAAGCATGCATCTCCCAGTGAAATGCATGGGGCTCCCGGGTGAGCTGCAAGGGCATATTCCCAGGTGGACCATGTGTCTCCTCAGAGGAGCTGGTCTTAGGTTGTGACACTCCTGACTTCTGGTAGATCTGAGCTGTCCAAGATCCCGGGAAGACATGGGTAGCAACTAGCGATCTGCTTACAGCTTGGTGGCAGATGCCATCTCTGGGGCTGAGATTGCAGCCACCCCTTGCCTTCTGCCTCTGGCTGTTGCACACCTGCCTCTCTGCCTCTGAGGCCATAAATGGCAGCCAGCTTTCCTCCCTTCAGTATTCACTAGGGTGTGATCCTTTGTTCTGTGAGCGTGCCAGGAGTCAGAGTGTGGTGTTAGAGCCTTCCTTTGGTAATGTTCCTTTGTTTTTCTGGCGATCCCACAGTTTTCCCCTTTCTGTCTGTGGTATGTCACATTAGTCCCCTCTAAGTGTTCTCATGGCATTGAACCCTGGTCCTTTCCCTGAGGACCAAAGATGCAGCCCACGCCTCCACACGCAGCCCCCACTTGATATGGGTGGACATGAGTGTGTGAGCCACTTCTCAACTGTTAATTGCCATTTGGCACAATTTCTGTGGTGAAGTTTCTCAGTTATGCTTCCCTCTGTGGTTCCTAAGCTCCCCACTGACCCTGCCTGTGAAAGGGTTTCCTATTGTTTGGAAACTCCCCAGGATGGATCTGCATCCTGAAATCCTTTGTCTCCCTTTTTGTCTTTATCCTTTGCCCTCCGTCATTCTGAGGAGATTGGTTTGCCTTTCTGGGATCTTCTGCCAGCACTTAGAAGTTGTCCTGTGGGACTTGCTGCACATGCAATGATATTTTTGATGTATTGTGGGGGAAAAAGTGGTCTCCCTGTCCTATTCTTCTGCCATCTTGGGACTGCCCTGCCAGTGATAATTTCTTTTTAAAAAAAAATCATTTGCTTTCTTATAGGAAACATCTCAGGATGGCACCAAACATTATTCATTAATAGTCCAAAATCTCTTTAGTTTCTCTGTAAGAGGAAATTAGTTTTCAGTAGTCACTGTTTCAGAATCTTATTTTGTTTGGAAATAACCTAGCTATTCAGTAGACTTTGATCACTTAGTTTAGCACACCACTAGAAATTCAGGCCACCAAAATCTAGACAGAGTATTTTAGACAAACATTCCTAAAGTGTAATTCTTAATAGAGTTTATCTCAGAGCTCCTATATCATTTACATTTTCTTTCCTTAAAAGTTTCTTCACTTGAGTTACTTTTCTTGCTGACATATTTGTATTTGTATATTAAACCTGCTGCTGCTAAGTCACTTTAGTCGTGTCTGACTCTGTGTGACCCCATAGTCGACAGCCCACCAGGCTCCCCCATCCCTGGGATTCTCCAGGCAAGAATACTGGAGTGGGTTGCCATTTCCTTCTCCCAAGGCATGAAAGTGAAAAGTCAAAGTAAAGTCGCTCAGTCGTGTCAGGCTCTTAGTGACCCCATGGACTGCAGCCCACCAGGCTCCTCCGTCCATGGATTTTCCAGGCAAGAGTATTGGAGTGGGGTGCCATTGCCTTCTCCAATATTAAACCTAGGCACAATGAAAATATTGTGCTTAATGTTAATAATTCTTAGACCTGTCTATATTAGTTAGATCAACAAACAAATATTAATAACAGTTATTCATTTAATACTAAATATTTCCCAGTTCATATGAACCTAAAACTCATTTAAGTTAGTTTCTCTTGTATTTAGAGTTGTTTGGTTTGTAACTGCTTACTTTTCTTTAGGCCAATAAGATTATTAGAACTCATTTACAAATTAACCTCAGCAATATTATCCAAAGACAAAAACACATACTGAGACATACACATATCCTAGCAGGCACAATGCAAGATCGAGCTTCATCTTCTAAACTTAGTCATAAATCAGGTATCACAATATAAAACCCACTAATTGTAAATAATGAGATGGTTAGATGGCATCATTGACTCGATGGACATGAGTTTGAGCAAGCTCTGGAAGTTGGTGATGGACAGGGAAGCCTGGCATGCTGTAGTCCATGGGGTCGCAAAGAGTTGGACATGACTGGCCAACTGAACTGAATTGTAAATAAGAGCTGGAATAGGAAAATTTTAAAAAGGCTTTGTTCCCTTTTTTTCCTTCAGTTTAAGGAATTCAGAGATGGTCTAAATAAGATGAGCGATTCAGAGAGCTCTGGTCCTCAAGGTATAGTAGGAGTGACGGTAAAGCGTCTGCCTACAATGCGGGAGACCCAGGTTCGATCCCTGGGTTGGCAAGATCCTCTGGAGAAGCAAATGGCAACCCACTCCAGTACTCTTGCCTGGAAAATCCCATGGACGGAGGAGCATGGTAGGCTACAGTCCATGGGGTCGCAAAGAGTCGGACATGACTGAGCGACTTTACTTACTTGCTTACTTATTGTCTTAGCGCAGGAGTTTTAAAGAGATAATTTTTCCTTCAAGCTTTCTCTGGAGTCTAAGACTATTGTGACCACACCGTCAGAAATCATCTTTATTGTTCTGTGGTCATAGTTTCATAACCAAAATTTAGGCCAGATAGTGCTCAAATTGTCCTTGAGAGTAAAGGGGGACTGGTCCCAGCAGGGATTGCCCCTGTGGGCAAGTGGAAGTCTTAGTTTGAGCAGCCCTAGACTGTTGATTATAGGAGAAGAGTCCTGGACATAAGGGAACTTTAGTCCATTTTCCCATCCTGTGGCGATAAAGATCTAATAATTTTAGGCAATTTTTCTTCGTCATGGGATCACAACTATAGGTTGACCAGTCATTTAAAATTTTTCCCAAAGAGGTCCCGGTTGTGGTGTGGAACCCTACAGGAAGTGCTTCCCATTTTATCTCAAGCAATTTGTACCTGATATCTGTACACTCAAATGAAAGTAACCAAACCAAACCAGAACCTTACCACTGGAAGTCACACTCTGTCGAGACCAGCTCGACAAGCAGGATTTCCGAAAGCAGGATACTGCGAGAGAATGAGAAACGAGACACAAGAATTCAGAGAAAAGCGAGGATCAGGGGACCAACACTGCTCCAAGGTGAAGGTGCCGAAACTGAATCCAAGCCAGCTTTATTATACTTTCAGCCATGAATGAAAGAATATGTGGGGAGTTAAACTATAACTCATGTGGCCTTCAGGGCCAAAGAACAAAATGATCATTAACCATTGAGTAATTAGGAAACAGTAACAAATCAGTAACTAAGACTAATATTCTTATCTATAGATTTTCCACCAGATATGTAAAACATGTGACTCTGAGACGCCAGTTGAGAAACAGTCTGGGGTCGGTTTTCCGACTCCAGAATCATATCTTTTTTCAAGATTATGAACTGTTTCCTCTGGACTTGTTCCAAGAGTCTCATGCCATATAACATCCAGTTTATCAATAATTATAATTTCTTTTGCGGCCCTTGCTGTGGCCTGCTTTTCTTTTATTCTTCCTGTCTCCTACATCACTCCAAATAAAACAAAAGGCAAAGAGATGCCCCAAAGTCAAAAGCCTAACAGAACAAACAGCAAAGTGATGCCCAGAAACCAAAAGCCAAATGACAACAATTCCTCAAGAGGATAGCAAAGAGATGCCCAGAAATCAAAAACCAAATGACATAAATTCCTCAAATGTGAGTTCCCAGTCCCACTACACCTGTGACCTGGTAGAGTTAGTGATAGCGGCCTTTTTTAGCTCCAGTGTAGTTTCAAGCAATTTCTTGGTTTCCTGAAAAGAAGTTACTCTGTTGTTTCCTCTTTTAGAACCTTCTAGATAGCAAAGTAAGCAATGCATTCAGTCTGTTTGATCTTACACCTGGCTTTTTCTAATGGTGCCTGTAAAAGTAGCAATTTTGGAATATGCTGCTGCTGCTAAGTTGCTTCAGTTGTGTCTGACTCCATGCGACCCCATAGATGGCAGCCCACCAGGCTCCTCTGTCCCTGGGATTCTCCAGGCAAGAACACTGGAGTGGGTTGCCATTTTCTTCTCCTTGGAATATCATAAGAATAACAATTTGGACATTTTAGGTTGAGATTTCCTTTAGTATAGTTTCCCCAATTAACTAGGTACTTGCAAGTAAGTATAAGTTTTGTATGTACATAATGCTGGAATTCCCTGATAGCTCAGTTGGTAAAGAATCTGCCTTCAATGCAGGAGACCCCGGTTTGATTCCTGAGTCAGGAAGATTCCCCTGGAGAAGGGAAAGGCTACCCACTCCAGTATTCTGGCCTGGAGAATTCCATGGACTTAGAACCAAGTTCTAAGTCTGTGGGGGTTGCAAAGAGTCGGACATGACTGAGCAACTTTCACTTCACTAACCCTGGCTGGAGTGTTAGAAGCTGCTTTCTGATGCCCCTTGTTTCTGTATTTGAGAGGATCTATTTCCCATTTTAAATTGAATTTGTCATGGATAAAATTCACCTTTCACTTTTATCCTGACGAATTCTATTAATGCAGCCAAATTGAGGAAAAGCCTTACATCAGCCTCTTACCTGGTGTCCAAACTACTTAGCACAGACCATTCAGTCTCCTCCAACTGAGCAACCTTGGTATCTTTCAACTAGCGCCTCCCCCTCAGTACCTTTCCACTGGGTAGATATTCCTTGTTATCTTTCAGCCAGCACCCACCCACCCCCAGCGGTGTCTTTCATTCAGACCCTCCCCACCAAGTATCTTTCAGCTACATAGGTATTTCTCAGTATATTTCAACTGATCCCCACTCCGAGCCCCACTTTGCATGTAGACCTTGAGTAGGTATGCCCTGGTATATTTCAACTGCCCCTCCCCTGCAAGTATCTTTTGCCTGGGAGGGGACAGGTAACCTGCTTCACCACCAAGTAAAATTAAGGATCTCAACCAATATGGGAGATCTGAGAACCAGGCAAGTCTTACCCAAATTCGTCTGCACTCCCTGGGGCATCAGATGGGTGCAAAAGGCTGCTGCTGGTACCAAAGCTCTGATCCCTCATGGAGTTCAGGTGAAAGAGAAAAATCCACTCTGGGTCCCTTCATCAGTCACCATAACTGTCAACTAAAAAGATGCACAAATGAGGACAACAGCTTGGGAGATAGTACCTCAGATAGCTCTGAGAAACTGCTCCAAAGAGGCAATGGAGAAAGGTCAATATGTAAGATATTGGTGAAGAGGGAGTTTAATACAATAAAACACTCATTTAACAAAAGGTTTTCTGCTGGTGACAAGGAGCTGATGAGCGACTGAACTGACTGACTGATCTCTTTGAATATATACTACCTCTACTTTGTGATCCTAGTTTATTACTGGTAGTAGTTTTCTAGGAACAACATAGGCTACATTGAAATTCACATGAATTTTTAATAGAGTAAAACTGTATTCTTTCTCTTCTGATACTACTTATTGATCTAAGTGTAGGAGTAGGAGAGCTGAGATTGATGCTGAGTGTAGTATTTTCCAGTCTTGGGGAGATGGAATTAGAGTGGAGGAAAAGTAAGCTAGGTTCTAAAATCATCTGAGAAAGTAGAAAAGGTTCTAAGAAAGTGGTGGAGAATAGCAGCATTACTATAAAAATTTTCATAAAATAAAGATGAAGCTTAAACATGAGCTGTGAATGATAGGAGTGGAAATAAAAAGGTCTTAAAACCTTTCTAGGTCTAAAGGTCTTCTGCCACTTGAAGAAGTGGCACTGGGGGTTGAGAAGAGGAATTCAGAGGACCCCTCATTCTGAAATAGTTGAATAAATAACATTCTCTAAACCATTGACATACTGATTTAAATTGGTAATTAATAGTAGGGGGGATAAAAGTTCATAATAGTGGTTCTAAACTTTTATTTAGAACAATAGGTCCTTTGAGAATCTAATAAAGGCTATGAACTTCCCCTCTAGAAAAATGCACAGATGCATAAAAACCTGTTTTTATTAAATGGAAGATACAGTAATACATTGATATTCAGTGTTGTGATCTTAAAGTTGTTGGTTTTTTAAGGGAGTGTGGAGTGTGTTCTTGCTGTGTTATAAAATAGACTATATAATAGAGGCAAAGTTGCCTGTTCTGTATGTGATTCTTATAATTTTCCTTTTTTATTTTATTTATACATTTCTCTTTTTAACTGTATAAAATCACATCTAATAGAAACATGAGAAAAATACCCACAGTCTCACTTCTTATTTTCCATTTTCCCCTTGAATTCCAGTTCTTATATATACATAATTTTTATATTGCTGAGACAACAAATTTTAGATCCTGTTTCTTTTTACTTATAGGCATTATTTTCCTTAGTACTCAGTCTTTTTTTTTTTTTAACTCAGTCTTTACCAAAATTAGGTCTTTTAATCATTTTTTTCCTCCTTATTTTTAATAAAATCTCCCTAAAGTCTTCTTTTCTGCTCTCCTCACCATTTTAAGGTTTGTCACTAGTGAGTAAATAAACTTTTCAAATATTTTATTATATCCTTTGATCTTCACAGTAGCCCTGTGAGGTAGATGAATACTTCATTGTAGTAGCAATGGCCTATTCTGTCCTTTTCAGTCTCTCAACTTCTGCCCTAGTTTTAGGTCTGTGTAAGTTTATGCATGACTTTTCTCACTACCTTTAGGCATTCATCCTTTCATCCCATCCCACACAAAAAACATCCGGATTATTCTTTCTGAAACATGACTCAAATATCACTTCCCTGCTTGTGGACTTCAGTGGACTCTACACCTTAGCCTGCTGTTCAAGGCCCTAAAGAATTTTCGCCTAACTAGCTTGCTGGCCATATTATTAACTATTTCCCTATAAATACCCTGCCCCTCCAACCACCCTGGATTGTTCACTGTTCCTGAACCTTGTGCTTTTTTGCGTTTGTTCATTTATATCATACCCTCTGTCTGAAATGTCCTCTCTCTAACTCCTTTCTTTTGTTCAAATCTTGGCTCAAGGACCAATTTATGCCAATAGAACCATTCCTTATAAGCTTGTAAGACATTGATTTCTTCTCTGAATTCCTTTAACACTTTTTTCTACTAATACAGTTATCATGTGTGCCTTGTGGAGAAGATAAGATTTTATGCACCTAAAAGACAGGTACATTCCAATCACCTTGTTTTATCTTCCAGAATAGGGCATAGTGTCTCCCATGTAGCAAGCACTGAGAGAATAATAGTGAAATGAGTGATTAAACCCTATAACCAAATCAAAACAAAGTCTAACATGGAATAAATAATGTTTGCTTTTTAGTACCATGCATTGGAACAGAAGGCTCATTTCTATGTAAAGGGTATATTTCAACACCATGCATCAGAATAGAAGGCTCATTTCTACGTAAAGTGTATATTTCTGCAAAATCATAATCAGATTGTGGAATTATTAAACTTGAGGGCAACCTATTAAGTTTGTCCATTGCATTTCTGTCACTAGGTGGTACTGTGGTACGGTAGTCTCACTGAATGTTAGTGTTTGCTTGATAACCAAAGCATATATGCTTTTTAAATTTTTGAGTTACTTTATTAGTAGGGATCTTTTGCTTAAAAAATGACTTACAAGATGGAGTTCTTTGAGGGATAAGATATATAAAATTTTACTGCTTGTAGCAATTTTAACTGCAGGCTATTTATTAGTTTATTGGTTCTCTGTTTTCTTTACCACATCCAGGGATGAGAGATGTTAGAGTGGAGAAACTATATCCTAAGAGTGTAGGCTTTTTTAAATTAACTTATCATGCTTTTAAAGGCATACTAGAAAAGAGAAGTTGAAGCTTCTATTGGTTTACTTATCAAATTATTTTTAACTGATCTTGAGTAACTTTTCATTGTAATATATACATATTTTTAAGTATACAAATATCTGCCAAGTGTGAACTCTTTCTTCAGCCATTCTTAACTGTGGTGGCTTAACAGCTGTCTGTACGTATGTGTTTGCTAGGGCTGCTGTAACAAAGTGATCTCGGGTGGCCTCAGCCTGCCATGGCTTGGAGCAGGGCTGGGTTACTAGCCAGAGATTGGGCTGGGTCAAGGCAGTGAAAGCACCAGATCCTAGCCACAAGACTGGTGGTCAAGTGACAAGGGCCCTGGATCTTCGGCTTTGCAGAAAATAATTCCCACAAAGATGGAAAGCAGTGAAGCAAGTTAAGTATTTACTAAGAGGAAAAAGAGTACAATCTGTGTGGATAGCCACATGGGCAGACTAGAGGGGGAGGCCCTGAGTTGTGCCCTGATGGCAGTCTGAATTACTTTTATGGGGTATTTTTTCCAGGTTTCCTTTGGCCAGTCATTTTGATTTGCCTGGTTCACAGTCCGTATGTGGTATATATCAGGATCCTGTGTGGTTGGGATCACATCTCTTAGCCAAGAGGGATTTTACCGAAAAGGCATATGGGTAGGGAACATCCCTTGACATAACTCCCTTGGCCTCCAAGGGACTTTTCTGTGCATGTGTGGTTGGGGAGGTCTCCTGACTTTGAGAATGAGAAATACGTGGTCTGGGCAGGGCCTAGCCTTCTCCTTTAATTGTCCTGCTATTGTCTTGGAGTTTTGATCCATAGGGAGTGAATCTCCAGTTGCTTTATCCTAGGGCAATCCATGTGCCTCCTGCCTCAAAAGTACCATAGACTGCTGCTGCTGCTGCTGCTGCTAAGTCACTTCAGTCGTGTCCGACTCTGTGTGACCCCATAGACGGCAGCCCACCAGGCTCCCCCGTCCCTGGGATTCTCCAGGCAAGAATACTGGAGTGGGTTGCCATTTCCTTCTCCAATGCATGAAAGAGAAAAGTGAAAGTGAAGTCACTCAGTCTGTCCGACTGTTAGCGACCCCATGGACTGCAGCCCCCAGGCTACTCCGTCCATGGGATTTTCCAGGCAAGAGTACTGGGGTGGGGTGCCATTGCCTTCCCCGTACCATAGACTAGGTGGCTTAAACAGTAGAAATTTATTTTCTCACAGTTCTGGAGGCTAGAAATCTGAGATAAGGTGTTGGCGGGGTTGATTTCTTCTGAGATGTTTCTCCTTGGCTTGTTAGATGGCTGCCTTCTGTTTCCTCACAAGGTCTTTTCTCTGTGCATGTCTGTGTCTTAATCTCTTCTCATAAGTATACCAGTCATATATTAGGGTCCACCCTAATGACCCTGTTTAATCTTAATTAACCTCTTTAAAGGTCCTATCTCCATATACAGTCACATTTGAGATACTGGGAGTTAGAACTTGAACAGGAATTTGGAGGAGACAGAATTCAGTCCATGATAGCATGTGTGTATGTAAATACATAAAAAGCTGGAATAGTATACTGCAAACATACTTCTGGGGAGGAGATGGATTGGGAGGCCAAAGGACAGTAAAAAGGAACTTTCACTTGTTATTCTAGTTTGGCATTTAGTAAACTTGTTTTTATAATGACAAAATTTTCATATTTAAATTTTTCAGTTGGTGCTCTGATCTTTTTGATAGGTTGTATTAATATCTTCATTTGAATTCTGTTTTATCTACTAGTAATGCATTTTATTTTAGCATTCTTGCATATGACTTAATGATTAATTTTTAACATGTAAAACAGTCTTTAACAAGTTTAAGAAGCTTTCCTGGAAATATTCTGTAGCTTTTAGATTTAGCCAGTTTTGGTTATCACTTTACTAGGCAATTGGAGGTTTATTGAATATTGTTTCCCAGTATTTCCTCTTCATTTCAGCAGTTTCTTCAATTTGTGTAACAGGTTTTCTACATATTTGATGCTGCCTAATAAAGATCTATAACTTTCCTGGTAGCTCAGATGGTAAAGTGTCTACCTACAATGTGGGAGACTCAGGTTCAATCCCTGGGCTGGGAATGTCCTCTGGAGAAGGAAATGGCAACCCACTCTAGTACTCTTGCCTAGAAAATACCACGGACAGAAGAGCATGGTAGGCTACAGTCTTTGGGGTCGCAAAGAGTTGGACATGACTGAGCGACTTCAGTTCACTTCAATAAAGATCTATGCTCATGCTTCTTTTTTCAAAATAAAGTTCTTGTATTTACAAAAAAATTTACCAAAATAGTACATACCAGCTACTGAAAGATTAGAAAACAGAAAATTAAAGAAGAAAAAAGAAAAAGGCAGCTATTCTCTAATACTTTGGTATAACCTATTTATTTATTCATCGGTCTTCATCAGGATCAGAAAAAAAGGGGGATTCCTAATTGCTTAGAGCTTTACTTTCAATACAGTAAACATTAGCCACATGTGGCTATTTAAATTTCAATTAAAATTAAATAAAATTTAAAACTTAGTGGCTTAGTCACATAAGACATATCTTAAGTGTTCAATGGCCACATGTGTCCAGGTAGCTGTTTGACCACATAGATACAGAACATCTTCATAATCACAGAAAGTTCTGCTGGACACGGCTGGCCTAGAAAATAATTTGAAGTAGGGATGATATTATCAAATTTGTTTTAGGAATATGATTCTGCTTGTAGTTTGAAGGACAGATTGGAAATAGACAGGGATTGGAGATAGGGACATCAGTTGGGAGGATATTGAAGTAATATAGAAGAGAAGTGATAAGGGCCTGCACTGTCTATCATGAGGAAGAGTTGTCAGGATTTGTCACCAAGCAGTCTAATGTCATGAAACAATTTTGAAAGGTTTTGAAGGATTATGAAAGATTTTGAAGCATGAGACTATTACTTTGTCTTAGCTACTTTACCTTAGTCTCAATGTTTTTAGGCTATATGATGGACATTTGAATAAAACTTACCTATCACCCACTATTCTGGGGAGAATCAAGTGAATTGATAGATATGAAAGCAGTTTGTGAATTGTAAAGTGCTTTAAATTTTGCTGTTGCAATTTTGACTTATGGTTCTGTAATAAAACATGATTTTTGGTAATGGATTTTGTGAGGACTGCCTATACAGCTCGTGTGGTTAGGCTACTATCATTGTTTCTGTTTTGAATGCTACTTAAAGTCCAGCTAATTAGTGACACTACAACCCAAGTCCTTTCACTCATCTCTTTCCTCTTCATCTTGCTAGCTCTAACTTCCACAACTCAAACTGATAAATTTTACTTCTTACTTAGGACCTTTTGTGTAACTGTAATCTATTGCTTTAATGAATAGCATTTAAATAAGCCTACTGTAAAACTATCTTTTAAATGAATTCTTATATGTTAGTATTACTAGCTTAGAATATTACCATACATACAAAAGTAGCAAAATCATACTAATGTTTCTAGAGTTTACTACTGTCTATTACAGCTTTACATTTACAAAAAGAACATTATACCATCTTCAGCCAGTCTTAACAAACATTTATTGGTTACATGCCATTTGTCAGACATTGTACTAGGAACTGGAGCTACAACTATGAACAAGGCATAGCCTTTGCCCTCCAGGAAATTACAATTTAAAGGAGAAAACAGGTAACTAGCTGTTCAAAATAAAGCATGTTAAGTGCTTTAGTAGAGGTGTGTGTAGGGTTTTTGACGGGAACCACTCTCAATCTAGAGAAGTCAGGGAAAACTTTGTAAATAAAGAATTATGAATGAGTATTGAAGGCTGTGTAGGTAGATACTGGTCTGGTTGATGAAAGAGAAGATGGTATTTCAGGGCAAAAGATATTAAACAACATGTCTTCTTTGTAAAAGCTGTAGTTTGGAGTGTGGATTGAAAATGGACAAGATTGAAGGTAGGGAGACACTTGATTTGATGGAACTTCAGAGAATTTAATGGTAATATTGGAGAGAATGAATGAGAATCTCAAGGGAGATTATGACAGTGTTTATAGAGTTATTTAGGAGGTAAAATGGGCAGGAGTTACTCTGTGATTCAATACAGAGAGTAAAGAAAAAAACAGAATATACTTCCTGGGTATCTGGCTTAGGCAGCGAGATGGATAGTGATGCTATTAACTAAGATGTGGAGGAGCAAATTTGAGAAGTTGGAGAAAATGGTGATTTCAGCTTGGGGTATGTGGAGTTGAAGCTATCTAGGAGACATCATGATGAAAATGTCTAACAAACAGTTGTATATATGGGGTAGGTACTCTAGAAAGAGATTTAGATTTGCAGTAAAGTTTGAGAATCATCATGGAGGTAATTTTTTTATAGTGGCCATGGATAACTTCTGCAGACTATGTAGAAGGAAAAAAATAATAAAGGGCTAAGGAAGACACTCATGAGACTGCCAAAATTTAAATGAAAGAATGGTCCAACAAGGAGAATATGCAGTGGCCAGAGACTTTAAAGGAATAGTGATAGATTGGTATGCTAGAGGCCAAGAAGTGAGAGGATTTTATCAATAGAAAGGAGGGGGTCTTCCCTGGCAGTCCAGTGGTGAAGAATTTGCCTTCCACTAAGAAACCACATGCCTAGCAGCCAAAAAACCAGAACATAATCAACAGAAGCAATATTGTAACAAATTCAATAAAGACTTTAAAAATGGTCCACATGAAAGAAAATGTTAAAAAAAAAAAAAAGAAAGAAAGGAGGGAATGGTCAATAGTATTATATGACAGGGTATGTAAGATGAATATGCAAAATGTTACTGAATTTAGCAATTAGTAGCTCATTTAGTATTCATGGTGATATGGTGGTAGAAGCCATATTGCAGTGTCTTAAGCAGTAAAACATTATGCTATGTCTTTTTCACTGCGTCACATCAGGTCAGTTTTCATTCCAGTCCCAAAGAAGGGCAATGCCAAAGAATGTTCAAACTACCCCACAATTGCATTCATTTCACATGCTAGCAAAGTAATGCTCAAAATTCCCCAAGCTAGGCTTCAACAGTACATGAACTGAGAACTCCCAGATGTTCAAGCTGGATTTAAAAAAGGCAGAGGAACCAGAGATCAAATTGCTAACATCCGTTGGATCATAGAAAAAGCAAGAGAGTTCCAGAAAAACATCTATTTCTGCTTCATTGACTACACTAAAGCCTTTGACTGTGTGGATCATAACAAACTATGGAAAATTCTGAAAGAGATGGGAATACCTGACCACCTGACCTGCCTCCTGAGAAACCTGTGTGTAGGTCAAGAAGCAACAGTTATAATTGGACATGGAACAACCGTAAAGAAGACTGAGGGCCGAAGAATTGATGCTTTTGAACTGTGGTGTTTGAGAAGACTTTTGAGAATCCCTTGGACTGAAAGGAGATCAAACCAGTCAATCCTAAAGGAAATCATTAGAATGGTTCCTAAGTGGGAAAGGCGTACATCTAGGCTGTATATTGTCACCCTGCTTATTTAACTTATATGTAGAGTACATCAGGAGAAATATCAGACTGGATGAAACACAAGCTCTAATCAAGATTGCTGGCAGAAATATCAATGACCTCAGATATGCAGGTGACACCACCCTTACGTTCTAAAGCAAAGAGGAACTAAAAAGCCTCTTGATGAGGGTGAAAGAGGAGAGTGAAAAAGCTGGCTTAAAGCTCAACATTCAAAAAACGAAGACCATGGCATCCAGTCCCATCACTTCATGGCAAATAGATGGAGAAACAATGGAAACAAAAATGACATACTTTATTTTCTTGGGTTCTCAAATCACTGTGGATGGTGACTGCAGCCGTGAAATTAAAAGACACTTGCTCTTTTGGAAGAAAAGCCATGACAAATTGCTTAGACAGCGTATTAAAAAGCCAAGACATTACTTTGCTGACAGATGTCTGTCTAGTCAAAGCTATGGTTTTTCCAGTAGTCATGTATGGGTGTGAGAGTTGGACCATAAAGAAGACTGAGGGCTGAAGAATTGATGCTTTTGAACCGCGGTGTTTGAGAAGACTTTTGAGAATCCCTTGGACTGAAAGGAGATCAAACCAGTCAATCCTAAAGGAAATTAACCCTCAATATTCATTAGAAGGACTGATGCTGAAGCCAAATCTCCAGTACTTTGGCCACCTGATGTGAAGAGCCTACTGATTAGAAAAGACTCTGATGCTGGGAAGGATTGAAGGCGGGAGAAGGGGACGACAAGACAAGATAATAGGATTGTATCACTGACTCAATGGACATGAATTTGAGCAAGCTCCGGGAGATGGTGAAGGACAGGGACTCCTGGCGTGCTACAGTCCATGGGGTTTGCGACAAGTCAGACATGACTAAGCGACTGAACAACGAGAATATCAGAGGATACATGGTATTGATATGTCTTATTACTGGTGATGTTAACCTCCATTGCATGATTAAGGTGATGTCTACTGGGTTTCTCCAGTGAGAAGTACTATTTTCTCCTTTGCAATTAAAAAACACCTTGAGGTAGATTCTTTGAGAATATGCAAATACCATGTTTCTCCTTAAACTTTCACCAGCTACTGTTAGTGTACCTACAACAGTTATTACTGTGATGTTCAACTAATAAATACATTGTTTTTTTGTTTCCTCATTTTACGATGTTAATGGGACATCTTTTGTAAAGAAGAGCAGTTCCCTTCTCCCTCATTTAGTTATTCACTTATTTATATCAGGGTGAACTCACAGATGTTAATAAAATATATTCTATGGATTATAATTTAATAATCTCAACCTTTATTTTGTTGCTCTAGTTGTCCTAGCTCTGGGCCACTAGAAGCTCCTTTATATTGGCTCTTGTTTGTCCTTTGGACCAACCTCCATCCTTTTTCATTGCTTCCTTACTATCCGACACCACGCGGTGTCCAAATTCATCTTATATTTTCCCTGACCTGGTGTTGAAATCATCCATTTCTACCAGGAATCTTGTGCCTTTTATTGGAAAATGGTATGTAGAAATGAAGATTTAGATGCTAGATGACTGTGTATTTTAAAAAAGTAATCAGTTCTAAGTTCTAGGGACTGCCAGGATCCACAAATAAATGTATTTACTGGTTTTGATAACAAAGCTAGGAATGCTAATTAATTTCATGTAAGACTGGGAAAACCATTTAATTATGATTATTATTTTATTTGATAAACTATTCAGAAATGTGTGTCCAGCTTTTCATTTGTTACTTCTGATTAAATGCCCTTGATATAATTCCATATTCAATTACTTGAAAAAAGTTACTAGATGAAATTTGTATAACATGAAAATAACCATTTTAAATTCAATAATTCTGTGACATTTAATATGTTTACAATGTAGTACAGCCATCACCTTTAACTCTGAAGCAATAACCACCCCCCAGACCCCATCAGTCTGCATCCTGTCTCTTGATTTATCTGTTCTAGATATTTCAAATGAATAAGATCATACAATATGTGACCTTCTAGGTCTGGCTTCTTTCACTTAGCATAATAGTTCAGATATTCATCTATGTTGTAGAATGTGTCAGTATTTCATCCCTTTAATGGCTGGATATTATTTCTTTGTATATGCATGCATATACCACACTTTTAATCCATTCATTTGTTGAGNATGTAAGATGAATATGCAAAATGTTACTGAATTTAGCAATTAGTAGCTCATTTAGTATTCATGGTGATATGGTGGTAGAAGCCATATTGCAGTGTCTTAAGCAGTAAAACATTATGCTATGTCTTTTTCACTGCGTCACATCAGGTCAGTTTTCATTCCAGTCCCAAAGAAGGGCAATGCCAAAGAATGTTCAAACTACCCCACAATTGCATTCATTTCACATGCTAGCAAAGTAATGCTCAAAATTCCCCAAGCTAGGCTTCAACAGTACATGAACTGAGAACTCCCAGATGTTCAAGCTGGATTTAAAAAAGGCAGAGGAACCAGAGATCAAATTGCTAACATCCGTTGGATCATAGAAAAAGCAAGAGAGTTCCAGAAAAACATCTATTTCTGCTTCATTGACTACACTAAAGCCTTTGACTGTGTGGATCATAACAAACTATGGAAAATTCTGAAAGAGATGGGAATACCTGACCACCTGACCTGCCTCCTGAGAAACCTGTGTGTAGGTCAAGAAGCAACAGTTATAATTGGACATGGAACAACCGTAAAGAAGACTGAGGGCCGAAGAATTGATGCTTTTGAACTGTGGTGTTTGAGAAGACTTTTGAGAATCCCTTGGACTGAAAGGAGATCAAACCAGTCAATCCTAAAGGAAATCATTAGAATGGTTCCTAAGTGGGAAAGGCGTACATCTAGGCTGTATATTGTCACCCTGCTTATTTAACTTATATGTAGAGTACATCAGGAGAAATATCAGACTGGATGAAACACAAGCTCTAATCAAGATTGCTGGCAGAAATATCAATGACCTCAGATATGCAGGTGACACCACCCTTACGTTCTAAAGCAAAGAGGAACTAAAAAGCCTCTTGATGAGGGTGAAAGAGGAGAGTGAAAAAGCTGGCTTAAAGCTCAACATTCAAAAAACGAAGACCATGGCATCCAGTCCCATCACTTCATGGCAAATAGATGGAGAAACAATGGAAACAAAAATGACATACTTTATTTTCTTGGGTTCTCAAATCACTGTGGATGGTGACTGCAGCCGTGAAATTAAAAGACACTTGCTCTTTTGGAAGAAAAGCCATGACAAATTGCTTAGACAGCGTATTAAAAAGCCAAGACATTACTTTGCTGACAGATGTCTGTCTAGTCAAAGCTATGGTTTTTCCAGTAGTCATGTATGGGTGTGAGAGTTGGACCATAAAGAAGACTGAGGGCTGAAGAATTGATGCTTTTGAACCGCGGTGTTTGAGAAGACTTTTGAGAATCCCTTGGACTGAAAGGAGATCAAACCAGTCAATCCTAAAGGAAATTAACCCTCAATATTCATTAGAAGGACTGATGCTGAAGCCAAATCTCCAGTACTTTGGCCACCTGATGTGAAGAGCCTACTGATTAGAAAAGACTCTGATGCTGGGAAGGATTGAAGGCGGGAGAAGGGGACGACAAGACAAGATAATAGGATTGTATCACTGACTCAATGGACATGAATTTGAGCAAGCTCCGGGAGATGGTGAAGGACAGGGACTCCTGGCGTGCTACAGTCCATGGGGTTTGCGACAAGTCAGACATGACTAAGCGACTGAACAACGAGAATATCAGAGGATACATGGTATTGATATGTCTTATTACTGGTGATGTTAACCTCCATTGCATGATTAAGGTGATGTCTACTGGGTTTCTCCAGTGAGAAGTACTATTTTCTCCTTTGCAATTAAAAAACACCTTGAGGTAGATTCTTTGAGAATATGCAAATACCATGTTTCTCCTTAAACTTTCACCAGCTACTGTTAGTGTACCTACAACAGTTATTACTGTGATGTTCAACTAATAAATACATTGTTTTTTTGTTTCCTCATTTTACGATGTTAATGGGACATCTTTTGTAAAGAAGAGCAGTTCCCTTCTCCCTCATTTAGTTATTCACTTATTTATATCAGGGTGAACTCACAGATGTTAATAAAATATATTCTATGGATTATAATTTAATAATCTCAACCTTTATTTTGTTGCTCTAGTTGTCCTAGCTCTGGGCCACTAGAAGCTCCTTTATATTGGCTCTTGTTTGTCCTTTGGACCAACCTCCATCCTTTTTCATTGCTTCCTTACTATCCGACACCACGCGGTGTCCAAATTCATCTTATATTTTCCCTGACCTGGTGTTGAAATCATCCATTTCTACCAGGAATCTTGTGCCTTTTATTGGAAAATGGTATGTAGAAATGAAGATTTAGATGCTAGATGACTGTGTATTTTAAAAAAGTAATCAGTTCTAAGTTCTAGGGACTGCCAGGATCCACAAATAAATGTATTTACTGGTTTTGATAACAAAGCTAGGAATGCTAATTAATTTCATGTAAGACTGGGAAAACCATTTAATTATGATTATTATTTTATTTGATAAACTATTCAGAAATGTGTGTCCAGCTTTTCATTTGTTACTTCTGATTAAATGCCCTTGATATAATTCCATATTCAATTACTTGAAAAAAGTTACTAGATGAAATTTGTATAACATGAAAATAACCATTTTAAATTCAATAATTCTGTGACATTTAATATGTTTACAATGTAGTACAGCCATCACCTTTAACTCTGAAGCAATAACCACCCCCCAGACCCCATCAGTCTGCATCCTGTCTCTTGATTTATCTGTTCTAGATATTTCAAATGAATAAGATCATACAATATGTGACCTTCTAGGTCTGGCTTCTTTCACTTAGCATAATAGTTCAGATATTCATCTATGTTGTAGAATGTGTCAGTATTTCATCCCTTTAATGGCTGGATATTATTTCTTTGTATATGCATGCATATACCACACTTTTAATCCATTCATTTGTTGAGCACCTTTGGGCCATTTCTACCTGTTGACTGTTGTGAATCGTGCTATTATAGACAAGCATGTACATGTATTATACTTGTTTGAGTTCTTGTTTTCAATTTTTTTCTTCTTCAGATTTATTGAGATATAATTGGCATATAACTGTTAATTTAAGATATAAAACAGTTATTTGATATATGTATTGTGAAATGATAAGCACAATTAGTTAACATCCGTCACCTCACAGAGTGTGTTTTTCTTGTGATAAACACTTTCAAATTTACTCTCTTAGCAACTTTCAAATATACACTTGACCCTTGAACAATGTAGGAGTTGGAGGAAACAACCATCTTCACAGTTCAAAATCTGCAGGTAACATACAGTAGGGTTTCTGTATAGGCAGTTCCTCCAAATCCATGGTTTGGCATCTGTGGATTCAACTAACCACAGATTGTGTAAGTGTACCCTCACAGTTCAGACCCTTGTTGTTTAAGTTAATATTATAAAATACAATATTATTATCTATAGTCACTATGCTCTGTTTTTTCTTCCTGATCAGTCTTGGTAGATTTAATGTTTCTAGGCATTTATCCATTTTTCTAGGTTGTCCAATTGGAATGGTTGGTGTATAACTATTATGATCTTTTGTATTTTTGTAATATCAGTGATAATGTCTCTTCATTTCTGGTTTTGTTTATTTGGAGTCTCTTTTTCTTGGCTAGTTTAGCTGAAGGTTTATCAATTTTGTTTTGGATTCAAAGAACCAATTTTTAATTTTGTTAATCTTTCCTATTATTCTCTTCTTCTCGGTTCATTTTTGCTCTAATTTGTAATGTTTGCTTCTTTCTGCTAAGTTTGGTCTGAGTTTCTGATTTTTTAGTTCCTTGAGGTGTACACTTAGGTTTATTATTTCAGTTGTTTCTTTTCCCCCAATGTGTATTACTGTAAACTTGCCTTAGAACTACTTTCACTACAGCCCATAAGTTTTAGTATGTTGTGTTTTCACATTTGTCTCAAAGTATTTTTTAATTTTTAAAATTGAAGTATATTTGCTTTACATTGCTGTGTTACTTTCTGCTGTACAGCACAGTAAATCAGCCACATATATACATATATCCCTTCTTTTTTGGATTTCCTTCCCATTTAGATCACCATAGAGCATCAAGTAGAGTTCCCTGTGCCATACAGGAGGTTCTCGTTAGCTATCTGTTTTATGCAGTGTACTGTATATATGTCAATCCCAGTCTTCCAATTCATCTGACTTATGCCCTTCCCCTTCCCCGTTTGCCCTTGGTATTTGTATGTTTGTTCTCTATGTCTGTGTCCCAAGTTCTCCTTTGCAAATAAGATAATCTATACCATCTTTCAATATACAACATGCATTAATCTGTGATATTTTTCTTTTTCTGACTTGCTTCACTTTGTATGTCAGTGTCTAGGTCTATCCACATCTCTGCAGATGACACAGTTTCATTCCTTTTTATGGCTGAATGATATTCCATTGTATATATGTACCACACGTTCTTTATCCCATTCCTCTCTTGATGGACATTCAAATTGCTTCCGAGTCCTGGCTATTGTAAATAGTGCTGCAGTGAACATTGGGATGCATATATCTTTTTGAATTATGATTTTCTTTGATATATGCCCAATAGTGGGATTACTGGATCATATGGTAGTTCTATCCATACTATTCTCCATAGTGTTCTGCATAAGGTTCTCCATAGTGGTTGTATCAATTTACATTCCCATCAGCAGCATAAGAGGGTTCTCTTTTCTCTACACCCGCTCCAATTTTTATTGTTTGATGATGGTTATTCAGACCACCATGAGATAATTCATTGTAGTTTTGATTTGCTTTTCTCTGATAGTTAGTGATGTTGAGCATTTTTTCATGTGTTTGTTGGCCATCCCTTTGTCTTCTCTGGAGAAGTGTCTATATAGGTCTTGGGCCCATTTTTTGATTGCACTGTTTCTTTTTTTCATATTGAATTGCATGACCTGTTTGTATATTTTGGAGGTTAATCCTTTGTCAGTTGCTTCATTTGCAGATATTTTCTCTGATGTTGAGGATTGCCTTTTCATTCTTCTCTGTGGTTTCCTTTGCTGTACAAAAGCTTTTAAGTTTAATTAGGTCCCATTTATTTATTTTTGTTTTTATGTTCATTACTCTAGGAGGTGGGTCAAAAAAGATCTTGCTGCAATTTATGTCAGAGATTCTTTTGCCTATGTTTTCCTCTAAGAGTTTTATAGTGTCTGGCATTACATTTAGGTCTTTAATCCCTTTTGAGTTCATTTTTGTGTATGGTGTTAGGGAGTGTTCTAATTCCATTATGCTACATGTAGCTGTTGAGTTTTCCCAGCACCACTTGTTGAAGTGTCTTTTCTCCATTTTATATTCTTGCCTCCTTTGTCATAGATTAGGTGACCTGGGTGTATCAGTTTATCTCTGGGCTTTCCATCGTGTTCCATTAATCTATATTTCTGTTTGTGTCAGTACCATACTGTTTTGATGCCTATGGCTTTGTCATATAGTCTGAAGTCAGGAAAGTTGATTGCTCCAGTTTCATTTTTCTTTCTCAGGATTGCTTTGGTTATTTTGGGTCTCTTGTGTTTCCATACAAATTATAAAATTTTTTGTTCTAATTCTGTGAAAGATGCTATTGGTAATTTGATAGAAATTGCATTGAATCTGTAAATTGCTTAGGGTACTATAATCATTTTCACCATTTGATTCTTTCAATCCAAGAACATATCTCTCCATCTCTCCATCTGTTTGTATCATCTTTGATTTCCTTCATCAGTATCTTAATTTTTCTGCTTACAGGTCTTTTGCTTCCTTAGGAAGGTTAATTTTTAGGTATTTTTGTTGTTGTTGCAGTGGTAAATGGGATTGTTTCCTTAATTTCTCTTTCTAAACATTCATTGTTAGTGTACAGGAATTCAAGGTATTTATATGTATTAATTAGAAACACAAGCTTGGAATCAAGATTGCAGGGAGAAATATCAATAACCTCAGATATGCAGATGACACCACCTTATGGCAGAAAGTGAAGAGGAGTTAAAAAGCCTCTTGATGAAAGTGAAGGAGGAGAGCGAAAAAGTTGGCTTAAAGCTCAGCATTCAGAAAATGAAGATCATGGCATCCGGTCCCATCACTTCATGGGAAATAGATGGAGAAACAGTGGAAACAGTGTCAGACTTTATTTTTTTGGGCTCCGAAATCACTGCAGATGGTGACTGCAGCCATGAAATTAGAAGACGCTTACTCCTTGGAAGAAAAGTTATGACCAACCTGGATAGTATATTCAAAAGCAGAGACATTACTTTGCCGACTAAGGTCCGCCTAGTCAAGGCTATGGTTTTTCCTGTGGTCATGTATGGATGTGAAAGTTGGACTGTGAAGAAAGCTGAGCGCCGAAGAATCGATGCTTTTGAACTGTGGTGTTGGAGAAGACTCTTGAGAGTCCCTTGGACTGCAAGGAGATCCAACCAGTCCATTCTGAAGGAGATCAACCCTGGGATTTCTTTGGAAGGAATGATGCTAAAGCTGAAACTTCAGTACTTTGGCCACCTCATGCGAAGAGTTGACTCATTGGAAAAGACTCTGATGCTGGGAGGGACTGGGGGCAGGAGGAGAAGGGGACGACCGAGGATGAGATGGCTGGATGGCATCACGGACTCGATGGACGTGAGTCTGAGTAAACTCCGAGAGATGGTGATGAACAGGGAGGCCTGGCGTGTTGCGGTTCATGGGGTTGCAAAGAGTTGGACACGACTAAGCTACTGAACTGAACTGACTGAACTGAATTTTGTATCCTTCAGCTTTGCTAAATTCATTGATTAGCTCTAGTAGTTTAATCTTTAGGATTTTGTTTGCAGAGAATCATGTCATCTGCAAACAGTGAGGGTTTTACTACTTCTTTCTCTTTCTAGATTCCTTTTATGTCTTTTTCTTCTCTGATTGTTGTGATTAGGACTTCCAAAACTACATTGAATAATAGTGGTGAGAGTGGGCACCCTTGTCTTGTTCTGATCTTAGAGGGAATGCTTTCAGTTTTTCACCATTGATGATGTTTGCTGTGAGTTTGTTATATGACCTTTATTGTGTTGAGGTCAGGTCCCTTTATGCACACTTTCTGTTTTGTTTTTTTTTTTTAATCATAAATAGGGGTTGAATTTTGTCAGAAGTTTTTTCTGCATCTATTGAGATGATCATATGGTTTTTCTTTAATTTGTTAATATAGTGTATCACATTGATTGATTTGCATATACTGAAGAATCCTTACGTCCCTGGGATACACCCCACTTAATCAGGGTGTATGGTCCTTTTAATGTGTTGTTGGATTCAGTTTTGCTAGTGTTTTGTTGAGGCTTTTTGTATCTGTGTTCATCAGTGATACTGTCCTGTAATCTTTTTTGTGATGTGTGTCAGGTTTTGGCATCAGGGTGATGGTGGCTTCATGGAATGAATTTGGGAGTGTTCCATCTCCTGCAATTTTTTGGAAGAGTCTGAGAAGAGTAGCTGTTAACTTTTTGAATATTTGATAAAATTCACCAGTGATGCCATCTGGTCATGAACTTGTGTTGGTGGAAGATTTTAATCACAGTTTCAGTTTCAATGCTTGTGGTTGGTCTGTTCATAATTTTTATTTCTTCCTGGTTCAGTCTTAGAAGGTTGTACTTTTCTAAGAATTTGTCCATTTCTTCCAGGTTGTCTGTTTTATTGACATATGGTTGCTTGTAGTAGTCTCTTATGATCCTTTGTTTTCTGTGGTGTCTGTTGTAACTTCTTTTTCATTTCTTTTTTTTTTTTTTTTAAGTGGTGCATTTATTTATTTATTTATTTATTTATTTAATTTTTTTACACGAACTCCCAAACATGAACCCCCCTCCCACCTCCCACCCCACATCATCCCTCCAGATCATCCCCATACACCAGCCCCAAGCATCCTGCATCCTGCATTGAACATAGACTGGCAATTCATTTCTTACATGATAGTATACATATTTCAATGCTATTCTCCCTTTTCATTTCTAATTTTATTGATTCACGTCTCCTCTCTTTTCCTTTTCTTAATGAGTCTGTCTAAAGATTTATCAATTTTATCTCCTCAAAAAACTAACTTTTAGTTTCATTGATCTTTTATTATTGTTTTATTTCCATTTCATTTATTTCTGCTGCTAACTTTTTTTTTGGTTCTTCATTGTCTAGGTTGCTTTAGGTGTGAAGTTAGTTTGAGATTTTACTTGTTTCTTGAGGTAGTATTGTATTGTTATAAATGTACCTCTTAAAAATGCCTTTGCTGTATTGCATATATTTTGCATCATCAAAAGTGACTTTTTGTTTCTAGGTATTTTTTGATTTCTTCTTTGGTTTCTTCAGTGACTTTTGGTTATTTAGTGTCATACAGTTTGGCATCTATATGTCTGTATTTTTCTAACAGTTTTGTTTTTCTTGTAATTTCTAATTTTACAGTGTTGTGGTCAGAAACTATGTTTAATTTGATTTTAATTTTCTTAAATTTATGGAGGCAGGATTTCTGTCCTAAGATGTGATCTATCCTGGAGAATATTTCTTGTGAAGTTGAGAAGAAAGTTTATTTTGCTGTTTTTGCATAGAATGTCCTATAAATATCAGTTAAGTCTACCTGTTCTAATATGTCATTTAACACTTGTGTTTCCTTAATTTTCTGTCTAATCTATCCATTGGTATAAGTGGAATGTTTATGTCCTCCACTATTATTGTGTTACTGTAGATTTCCTCTTTTTTGGCTGTTAGTATTTGTCTTACATATTGATATACTTCTATTGTGGTTGCATAAATATTTAAATTTGTTCTATTTCTTCTTGGAGTGGTACCTTGATCATTATATAGTGTCCTTCCTTGTCTCTTGTTATGTCTTCATTTTTAAGTCTATTTTATCATGCAAATTGCTACTCCAGCTTTCTTTTGATTTTCATTTGCATGAAAAGATCTTTTTTCTGTTCCCTTACTTCCCATCTGTATGTGTCCCTATGTCTGAAGTGGGTCTCTTGTAGACAATGNGTGGTACCTTGATCATTATATAGTGTCCTTCCTTGTCTCTTGTTATGTCTTCATTTTTAAGTCTATTTTATCATGCAAATTGCTACTCCAGCTTTCTTTTGATTTTCATTTGCATGAAAAGATCTTTTTTCTGTTCCCTTACTTCCCATCTGTATGTGTCCCTATGTCTGAAGTGGGTCTCTTGTAGACAATGTATAAAGTGGTTTTTTTTGTGTGTGATCATTCAGCCAATCTGTGTCTTTCTGTTAGAACATTTAATACATTTATAATTAAGATGATTAATGATAATGTATGTTTCTATTGTTGTTGTTCACTTGCTAAGTCCTGTCCAACAGTTCAAGACAGGTCAGGATCCTCAGTCCTCCATTATCTCAGAGTTTGCTCAAATTCATGTCTGTTGAGTTGGTGATGCTATCTAACCATCTCATTCTCTGTTGCCCTCTTTTCTGTCACCTTTAGTCTTTCCAAGCATCAGTGTCTCTCCCAGTGAGCTGACAGTTTGCATCAGGTGGCCGAAGTTATAGAGCTTCAACTTCAGCAGCAGACCTTCCAGTGAATATTCAAGATTGATATCCTTTAGGGTTGACTGCTTTAATCTCCTTGCAGTCCAAGGGGACACTCAAGCATAATTTGAAAGCATCAGTTCTTTGGCATTCACCCTTATTTATGATCCAACTGTCACATCCGTACATGATTACTGGAAAAACCATAGCTTTGACTATACGGACCCTTACTGGCAAAGAGTCTCTGCTTTTTTAATACACCGTCTAGGTTTGTCATAGCTTTTGTTCCAAGGAGCAAGCATCTTTTAATTTCATGCCTGTAGTCACTGATTCTGGAGCCAAAGAAAAATAAAATCTGTCTCTGCTTCTGCTTTTCCCTCCTTCTATTTGCCATGAAGTGATGGGACAGTTGTGGATGTCACTGGTGATAGAAGCAAGATCCGATGCTGTAAAGAGCAATATTGCATAAGAACCTGGAATATCAGGTCCATGAATCAAGGCGAATTGGAAGTGGTCAAACAAGAGATGGCAATGGTGAACGTTGACATTCTAGGAATCAGTGAACTAAAAT
>SJYX01011923.1:0-28034 GCA_006410675.1 Oreotragus oreotragus
AAAAAAAAAAAAAAAAACACTGTACTGTGAAGTAGTAGCTCATGATCAGACACAGAACCACGACTTCAGAATCTTTAAATATTTGAGCAAACATTAGTTGAAATTTACCAACCTCAACACAAAGGACAGTCTTTTCAAAAAGGACAGGAGTGTATCAGAAATAAAATTCTGAATACATCATCAGTGGAGCAGAAAAGAGAAAGGTAAACTCAAACAACCAATTTTGCTTCCTTTGGAGTTTTCTGATGGACCTGGATATTGGCACGGAAGATGTTAAAATGTGGAGAATGCTAAGAATATCCTAGGATGTAAATAGTGGCACAGCCTAATCCTGAGAGGTCCTGGGTGGCAATTTAAGGAGTTCTATCTTAACTCTGTCTCATTATACACCATGGTCAAGAACTTGGAGGAGGACTTTGGCTTCATGCTTGTAATAATTGTCCAAGACATCATAAAACTATTCCAAAAGCTCTTGACAGCCTGGAAAAATGGACCAAATCTTACCAAGGGAAACATAAATTGATCAAAGAAAAATTATACACTCACATTCAAAAAAAACATCTGCCCCTAAGCAGAATTAGGAATGAGCTTAGCAGCAGCCCTTGTGGAGGCTGACAGGAAGCTGAGCGTGACTCAGCCATGAAGTATGTCTGCTTGGGAACTTCATCTGAAGCTGCAGTGCAGATCAAAGATGGGGCTGGGAACCATGCTTGGAATAGCCTGTTTTGTCTGGGGACCACATTTCCACTGAAAAGTTCAGAAACTGGAACGTGTCCAGCCCAAGCAATAGGGTGGCAATGAAGAAGTGGCTAAAACCATCCTCTTGGGAAAGCACACATGAAGAGGGCTTTTATCCTGGGGAAGAGGAGACACCACGAGAGGTGGCGATCTGGAAGGGCTGATCTGTGGGAAAGTGGTTATACTTGATCTACGCATCGAAGAGAGTAGACACCAGGGCAGAAGGGCTGGAACCAAGGTGAGGCATGTTTGGCTGGATATTGAGAAGACCCTGAGAACTTGTCAAGTTGCCCAGGCAGCAAATGAGCTTCATCAGGGGTTCTGCTCGTTGGAGATGCCAAAGCTGAAGGCTCTGGTGCCAGGGATGCACCCACTCCCTCCACCTTCCCCAGGTGCTGCCTCCCCGCTGTGCATGGGGTCCTCCCAGACCCTCCCTTCCCTTCCACTTCTCTCCATCCATCCCTCCTCCTTCCATCTTTCCCAGGCCCCCCTTTCCTTCCTAAATCTCTCAGCTCCCTCCTTCTCCCAGTCCCATACGTCAATCATAACTACCGTAATTACCCTAATGCCACCCTATTAACACCCTAGCGTCTCAGTTTGAAAAACTCACCCTTTCCCATCAAAGCGCAGTTCAAGGGTCTGCTCTTGAAGCTCATTCAGTCCCTTCTTCATTTGTATTACTCTCCCACTCCATGTGGAGCCAGTTGAGGTTTCAGGGTTACTTGTTATAGCAGCTGTTGTTATCTTAACTCACTCATACACTTTCCAGTAAATGCTTCATTTAGGATGACTTCTCCATATAAAGAACACAGAGGATATGAAATCAGTTCTGACTTTTTTTCCTTTCAAACAAAACATGTGTTGCTGCGTGAATTAAAGCCATGTCCCTTCTCAGGAGACTCAGAGCTCTTGGCCTTTGCCAGTGTTTTCCAGTCAAGTCAGGAGACTGGCGCTCCTTTCCTGGCAAGTCAAGGGAAGCTCTTCTTTCTCAGGCTTTGTCTCTCACACGCCCATGTGGGAGCCAGTCAGTGTGGAGCCAGCTTCTCAGCCTGCCTTTTTCTCTCCTGGGTTTGTTTTTAGAACATTTTTCCCCTCTCTCCGTCCCCCATGGTGCGAGTTCATGTGTGGCTGGTTTTCTTGGGCTCAAGGCCCAGCTGAGCTGAAGCTTTGTTTGTTGTTTGTACTGACTGAGATCAGCCTCTGATACTCCGTGGTCAGAGTTCCCTGCGATAGGGGACCCCAACTGCGTTCTTTCCGGCCTGGGTGGAAGACAGCAAATGCACGAATACCAGGGCTTTTCAAGCCTTGGTTCACAGAGAAGAAAGCTGAGGATTATTTAGTGTAGAATAAGTAATACACAGATATGTAGTTTTGTATTTTTAATTTTTTAAATTGAAGTATAATTGATTTACAGTGTTGTGTTAACTACTGCTGTACAACGACATGATTCACATATACATACACACACATATATATGCATCTTTTTTCTATTATTTTCATTATCATTTATCATAGGATATTGAATATAGTTTCCTGTACTACACAGGAGGGCCTTGCTGTTTCTCCATTCCTTATACAGAAGCTCACATCTGCTAAGCCCCGTCTCCCACTCCACTCCTCCCCTGCCCTCTGGCGACAGCCAGCCTCTCCTCTGTGTCTGCAGCTCTGCTTCTGGCTCGTAGATAGGCTCATTTGGGGCATATTTCAAATTCCACATAGAGATGGTGCCATATGACACTTGTCTTTTCCTGACTTGCTTAGTGCGACGATCTCGGGGTCCTCCCGTGTCTGTCATTCTTCGTTACTGCTGAGTGTTGTTTCTGAGTACCACATCTTCTGTAACATTCCTCTGTTGATGGACACGTATGTTGATTCCATGTTTTGGCTACTGTGAATAGTGCTACAGTCAGCATAGAGAGGTGTCTCCTATACATGTGTTTCTGGAACCTGTGTGTTCTAAACCAATAAGGAACCCTAATATAAAGGGGATGTGTGCCAGATATTTGCCTACTATTTATACCTTTTACCATTTAAACCAAACAGACCACAAAGTTTATTGTATTTGGACTTGTTTACACTCCTTTGCAGTGAGAGAGAACAGGCTTCTGAAGGGTGGGACAGGATCTCCCACAATCGCATAGGAGACAGAGACCCACCAGGCTCTCAACCAGAAGCCAGGAGGCCACATCCAAGGGATAAGAATAGACCAGAATGGAACCAAGTCTTTAAAAAGGCCACTGTCCTCAACCCAGCTTAATCCTTGACCGGCTTGGGTCAGACCCTCACCTCATCTGCCACCCAGCAGAAAAGGGAGCTTATGTCTTCTGAGATGTCATCTAGAGTCGTCTTCTTCCGGTCACACAGGGGCTGATTGGTTTCGCTGTGTAGGTCCATCATTCAGCCTGATCTCACCTGTACAGGCCCCACCATGGCTGGCTGACTTTGAGCAATTTAGTTGAGTTTGCTAATTCTTATCTCCTTGATCCATTCAATTAGGATGATGGTGGGACCTACTCGTTGACTGACGAGTAGTGAAAATCAAGTGAGAAGGAGACAGCAGAGCTTTAGAGTCCTGACTGTCACTTAGTGAGTTTAGATCAAGGTAACCTCTCTGTGTTTCTGTTTCTTTATCTGTACAGTTCAGTTCAGTTGCTCAGTCATGTCCGACTCTTTGCAACCCCATGGACTGCAGCACACCAGGCCTCTCTATTCATTACCAACTCCTAGAGACTACTCAAACTCATGTTCATTGAGTCAGTGATGCCATCCAACCATCTCATCCTCCATCATCCCCTTCTCCTCCCACCTTCAATCTTTCCCAGCATCAGGGTCTTTTCAAATGAGTCATCTCTTCACATCAGGTGGCCAAAGTTTTGGAGTTTCAGCTTCAACATCAGTCCTTCCAATTAACACCCAGGACTGATCTTCTTTAGGATGGACTGGTTGGATCTCCTTGCAGTCCAAAGGCTGCTCAAGAATCTTCTCCAACACCACAGTTCAAAAGCATCAATTCTTTATCTGTAAAATGGGATTAATAATAGTGTCTTCCTCATAGGGTTGTTATAGGAAGTAAATGAGTTAAAACTTATAAAGCACTTAGAGACGTTTCTGGTAGGAAGTTTTTGTCATATATGTATGAGTTAAATAAATCACTGTACTGGACTCATAATGGATGCTCAACAAGTGCTGGTTGCTCTTGTCCTTATAATTTGATGATGTTAATGACCACCACCGGGGAAGGCAACGGCACCCCACCCCAGTACTCTTGCCTGGAAAATCCAATGGACGGAGGAGCCTGGTGGGCTGCAGTCCATGGGGTCGCTAACAGTCGGACAGACTGAGCGACTTCACTTTCACTTTTCTCTTTCATGCATTGGAGAAGGAAATGGCAACCCACTCCAGTATTCTTGCCTGGAGAATCCCAGGGATGGGGGAGCCTGGTGGGCTGCCGTCTATGGGGTCACACAGAGTCGGACATGACTGANTGGGGTCGCTAACAGTCGGACAGACTGAGCGACTTCACTTTCACTTTTCTCTTTCATGCATTGGAGAAGGAAATGGCAACCCACTCCAGTATTCTTGCCTGGAGAATCCCAGGGATGGGGGAGCCTGGTGGGCTGCCGTCTATGGGGTCACACAGAGTCGGACATGACTGAAGTGACTTAGCAGCAGCAGCAGTGACCACCACCACCACCACCACCATCATCCAGTCACTGCTTTCCTAAAGCCTACTCCACTTGACTCTCTGCCACCTTCCCTTCAGGAAACCCCCTATTCCCCTGGCTCTCCTGGGACAACATGTGTGCTAGTTCTCCAGGCTGCTTCCTGCTCACTTCTCCTCCATCTTTCTCGTGGACCTCTTACATGTTCGGGTCCCCCAAGGTCTTGTCCACAGCCCACTGTTCTTCTCATTCTTCTCATGCTTGATGTCATCCAATCATACTGTTGAGAGTATCCCCATCTGCTGATGGCAAGTCCTCACTCCAGATGTCAAGCCCATCTCAGTGGTCTGCACCCCCATGTAGGTGCACCCATTTGGCTGTCCACTGTGTGTCTCAGTCTAGTGGTCCTCAGCTCAGTTCAGTCGCTCAGTCGTGTCCGACTCTTTGCGGCCCCATGGACTGCAGCACACCAGGCTTCCCTGTCCATCACCAACTCCCAGAGCTTGCTCAAACTCATGTCCATTGAGTCAATGATGCCATCCAACCGTCTCATCCTCTGTCGTCCCCTTCTCCTCCTACCTTCAATCATTCTTTTCCAATAAGTCAGCTCTTCGCATCAGGTGGCCACAGTATTGGAGTTTCAGCTTCAACATCAGTCCTTCCAATGAACATTCAGGACTGATCTCCTTGAGGATGGATTGGGTGGATCTCCTTGCAGTCCAAGGGACTCTCAAGAGCCTTCTCCAACACCACAGTTTAAAAGCAACAGTTCTTTGGTGCTCAGCTTTCTAGTGGTCCTAGGCCTCTCAAAAACAATCTCATCATCTTCCCTCTAAATCAGCTCCTCTTCCTCCTGCTCCTCTGCCACCTAAGGGTACCTTTCTCTCCCATCACCCAAGCTTGGAATGGAGAGGCAGCTCTGGATTCCATCTTCGTCCTAACGCCTCAAATACAAACTATCAGCAGTGCCTGTCAAATCTGCTGGCCAATGTTTCCCAAATCTGTACTTTCTCTTTGACTCCCACTGCCATACTTCTGACTCCATCACTTCTCACTTGGACCTCTTGCCTGGTCTCCTCTCACTTGACCTGCCCTCTTCAAGTTCATCCCCCATTTTACTATGCCAACAATATTTCTGAAATACAACATGACCCTCTTATTCCCTGGATTGGGCTTCCCTGGTGGAGAGAATATGCCTTCAGTGCAGGAAACGCTGGTTCAATCCCTGAGTCAAGATGATCCCCTGGAGAAGAGAATGGCTACTAACTCCAGTATTCTTGCCTGGAGAATTCCATGAGCAGAGGAGCCTGGCGGGCTACTGTCCATGGGGTCAGGACAGGACTGAGCAGCTAACACCACCCTTCCCTGGATTAAAGCCCCTGTGAGTCCCCCTTCTCTCATAAACTAAGGATGACTCCCTGTTATGTAAGCTATACTATCAATCCAGTGTCATTTTCAAACATTCCACTCCTTGGGTTTTGCTCACTGAATCAGCGAAACTAGGCCTCATCCAAGGTGCCCAGACTGCCCTCCCTACAGGTAGCCACTGGTCACCCTCTAACACTTGGCCTAGCCGTGACCCCTCTCAGAAGCTTCCTGTATCCATCACCCCCTCTCTTTTCACGTACAAGTTGGATTCTACCTCTGTATCATTCTACCTCTGTATCAGTTTTCCAACAAAGTGCCACAAATCTAGTGCTATGAAACAGTGCACGGATAATCTCTCACAGCTCCGTAGGTCTGGAGTCTGACATGGGTCTCATGGATTAAGTCAAAAGCTTCGACAGAGCCCGTCCGTTCCTGTAGGCTTCAGATCGGATCTGTTTCCTTGCTTTTTTCAGGCACTGCAGGGTAGCTGCATTCCTTGGCTTGTGGTCCCTTCCCCCAGCTTTAAACCCAGTAGTGGCTGGTTGATTTCTCCTCCCATCACGTCTCTTTGACCCACTCTGCGGCTTCCCTCTCCCACGCTTAAAGACCTTCTGTTTACTTTGGACTCAAAATAATCTCCCTATTTTAAGGTCAGCTGTTTAGCAACTTTACTTCCTCCTCTCTCTCNTGCTTTCCTAAAGCCTACTCCACTTGACTCTCTGCCACCTTCCCTTCAGGAAACCCCCTATTCCCCTGGCTCTCCTGGGACAACATGTGTGCTAGTTCTCCAGGCTGCTTCCTGCTCACTTCTCCTCCATCTTTCTCGTGGACCTCTTACATGTTCGGGTCCCCCAAGGTCTTGTCCACAGCCCACTGTTCTTCTCATTCTTCTCATGCTTGATGTCATCCAATCATACTGTTGAGAGTATCCCCATCTGCTGATGGCAAGTCCTCACTCCAGATGTCAAGCCCATCTCAGTGGTCTGCACCCCCATGTAGGTGCACCCATTTGGCTGTCCACTGTGTGTCTCAGTCTAGTGGTCCTCAGCTCAGTTCAGTCGCTCAGTCGTGTCCGACTCTTTGCGGCCCCATGGACTGCAGCACACCAGGCTTCCCTGTCCATCACCAACTCCCAGAGCTTGCTCAAACTCATGTCCATTGAGTCAATGATGCCATCCAACCGTCTCATCCTCTGTCGTCCCCTTCTCCTCCTACCTTCAATCATTCTTTTCCAATAAGTCAGCTCTTCGCATCAGGTGGCCACAGTATTGGAGTTTCAGCTTCAACATCAGTCCTTCCAATGAACATTCAGGACTGATCTCCTTGAGGATGGATTGGGTGGATCTCCTTGCAGTCCAAGGGACTCTCAAGAGCCTTCTCCAACACCACAGTTTAAAAGCAACAGTTCTTTGGTGCTCAGCTTTCTAGTGGTCCTAGGCCTCTCAAAAACAATCTCATCATCTTCCCTCTAAATCAGCTCCTCTTCCTCCTGCTCCTCTGCCACCTAAGGGTACCTTTCTCTCCCATCACCCAAGCTTGGAATGGAGAGGCAGCTCTGGATTCCATCTTCGTCCTAACGCCTCAAATACAAACTATCAGCAGTGCCTGTCAAATCTGCTGGCCAATGTTTCCCAAATCTGTACTTTCTCTTTGACTCCCACTGCCATACTTCTGACTCCATCACTTCTCACTTGGACCTCTTGCCTGGTCTCCTCTCACTTGACCTGCCCTCTTCAAGTTCATCCCCCATTTTACTATGCCAACAATATTTCTGAAATACAACATGACCCTCTTATTCCCTGGATTGGGCTTCCCTGGTGGAGAGAATATGCCTTCAGTGCAGGAAACGCTGGTTCAATCCCTGAGTCAAGATGATCCCCTGGAGAAGAGAATGGCTACTAACTCCAGTATTCTTGCCTGGAGAATTCCATGAGCAGAGGAGCCTGGCGGGCTACTGTCCATGGGGTCAGGACAGGACTGAGCAGCTAACACCACCCTTCCCTGGATTAAAGCCCCTGTGAGTCCCCCTTCTCTCATAAACTAAGGATGACTCCCTGTTATGTAAGCTATACTATCAATCCAGTGTCATTTTCAAACATTCCACTCCTTGGGTTTTGCTCACTGAATCAGCGAAACTAGGCCTCATCCAAGGTGCCCAGACTGCCCTCCCTACAGGTAGCCACTGGTCACCCTCTAACACTTGGCCTAGCCGTGACCCCTCTCAGAAGCTTCCTGTATCCATCACCCCCTCTCTTTTCACGTACAAGTTGGATTCTACCTCTGTATCATTCTACCTCTGTATCAGTTTTCCAACAAAGTGCCACAAATCTAGTGCTATGAAACAGTGCACGGATAATCTCTCACAGCTCCGTAGGTCTGGAGTCTGACATGGGTCTCATGGATTAAGTCAAAAGCTTCGACAGAGCCCGTCCGTTCCTGTAGGCTTCAGATCGGATCTGTTTCCTTGCTTTTTTCAGGCACTGCAGGGTAGCTGCATTCCTTGGCTTGTGGTCCCTTCCCCCAGCTTTAAACCCAGTAGTGGCTGGTTGATTTCTCCTCCCATCACGTCTCTTTGACCCACTCTGCGGCTTCCCTCTCCCACGCTTAAAGACCTTCTGTTTACTTTGGACTCAAAATAATCTCCCTATTTTAAGGTCAGCTGTTTAGCAACTTTACTTCCTCCTCTCTCTCTATATATATATATAAAGCCTGTTTATAGGTTCTGAGGGTTAGAACATGGACTTCTTTGGACAGGCTGTTATTCTGCCTGCCAGTTGTGGTCTTGGTCCTTCTACCCATGTCCATCTTCCTGCAGAACTCTGTGCTTACCTCGATCATTCCATGCAGGAAATACCATCATAACATTTTGGTTTTGGTTTTGTGTTTTTGAAATGTCATTGACATGTAACATTGTGTAAATTTAAGGTGTACAGTGTGTTGATTTGATACATTTATACATTGTTATATTTGTATATTTGTCATTCTTCCTGACTTAACTTTGACCTTCTTTAAGGTCTGTTCATTTTTGATCCCTATATTAAGAATAAATAACAGACCCTCAGTAAACATTTTGGATGACTCAAGCACCTAGTGATAACCTGCTGCTGCTGCTGCTAAGTCACTTCAGTCGTGTCCGACTCTGTGTGACCCCATAGACGGCAGCCCACCAGGCTCCCCCATCCCTGGGATTCTCCAGGCAAGAATACTGGAGTGGGTTGCCATTTCCTTCTCCAATGCATGAAAGAGAAAAGTGAAAGTGAAGTCGCTCAGTCTGCCCGACTGTTAGTGACTCCATGGACTGCAGCCCACCAGGCTACTCCGTCCATTGGATTTTCCAGGCAAAAGTACTGGGGTGGGGTGCCAAGGATCAGCACAGATGAGGGATTAACCTGTGCCCAGTAATTAGTTATTTATGCTCATAATTCCATTTCTGTGAAAATTGGTAACCAATATGGGATGTTAATAAAAATTACATTACACATTACTCTTACTGCTCTACTAACATTTCGTTTATTATATATCGGACACTGTTATTCATCTGTTAATTCATTTAGTTTTTACAACGATCCTCTGATACAGGTACAATTTCTATTTCCCATTTCATGAATGTGGAAACTGAGGCATGAGACATTAACTTGCCTGTTATCAGCCAGCTTGGTATACAGAAACTCTGGGCTATTCACTTTATTCTGCCAACCCAAACAATCCCTTCTGTGGGATTCAGGCTACATGAATGGGAGGTCGCTATTGTTAATGTGAAATTTTGTTTATTTCTCATGAAACTCAATAGCCTTTAGCCTCATGGGTTTAAGAAATACACTGAATGAATTAGCTGGCTGCATCCGAGATTTTTCAGGCGGGCAACTTCTCAGACCTCTACACTGTGGGCCTCAAGTGTAAAAAGCCAGCCGCGTATCATCGTTCAGAACTAGCTTGGTCTTTGGGGAAATCCTTGGGCCTACGCGTGAGTCCCCGCATGATCGTTTTGTCCCGGGAGAAGGCCAGAGCCAGGGAGGACAGATGGGAGAAGGCGCACGTTGCGTCTGCGGTTGTTCACAGCGTCGCTCTTCTTGCGGCCTCGGGGGGACACGCGTCGCCTCGGCTCGTCAACAAATTCTGCCTTCTCAGCACGTCTGAAGGGGGAGCCCTGGAAGGCGTTTCGCCCTGACACCCGATTTCTCTTGGAGCCCTAGAAAGTTACGGACGCCCTCAGAGGCGAGGGCCGTCGGGCGCTTGATTTGCGACAGTTGCGACAGAAGAGAACCGTGCGTTTCCCGGCAGCCCCCTCGCCGCCCGCCCTTCGGTCCGCGGCCGCGCGCGCCGGTCACGTGCCGCTGCGCGTTTGCGGACGGTCGTGTTATCGTTGATTCTGTTCTCTGGCAAACGACCTCGTGTAGAACGCTGACCACTTTGCGCTGAACTCAGAGCTCCTGTTGAACAGGAGCCCCGGGTGCCCTGAGGAAGGGGAGGAGAGCGCGCGCAGGGCTTGGCGGGAACAGCGTCGCCTCAGGGCGCCTGCAGTCCGCGGGCGTGGCGGGCGGGAGCCTCCCTCCGTCCCTCGCGTGGAGCGCGGCTGAGGCAGGACTTCTTGCCGAAGCCGGGGCGGTGCCTTGTGGAGTCAGCCTTCATCTTGGTCTTCCGTGGCCGGCCTCCTCAAACCGTCTGTGAAAGCCGATTGAGTAACTTATTCACGGTGAACTCACCAAAATTACATATTGCTTTCTTCTAGTGCAATCCAAGGGGAAAACTTTTGTTTAATGGAAAGCTAACGTGTATTAATTCTTAGACATTTTAAGCATCACAGAGAGCACATAATTATGGTGGAAACTGGCCTTCTGCCCGTCCCCTACCTCAAGACGGAGTGCTGGTTTGACCCGGGTTCAGTGTGGGTGAAGCACCTGCACTTGGCTTGATTGACGGAGTGCATCACAGTAACGCTGGGCAGCGCTGGTGTATCAGGCAGCCGGGGAGACAGTGGCAGGCCAGCCTTCTCGCGGGTCAGCGGTGCACTCCTCTCCTTAGAGGCCGCACAGGGGATGTGCATCCCACCCTGGCTTCCAGCGATTCCTCTCCGCCACCTCCCACTGCTGCTGTGAATCCTCTTTGGAGGTGATTTGCTTTTTATTTTTTATTTGTTAGGTTTTTCTTTTCTGAGAGTCTGAGAGTTTTCGTTTTTCAGAGCTCTCTTTGGAGTGTGGCTGCTTTACCATGTCGTGTTAGCTTCCGCTGTGGAGCAGCGTGGCGTACCCACTGTTCTTGAGATTCTTTTCCCATTTAGGTCATTGCACAGTATTCAGTAGAGTTCGCTCTGCTATACCGTAGGTCCCTATCATTTATCTGTTTTATGTCATCAGTTCGGTTCAGCCACTCAGTCATGTCCGACTCTTTGCCACCCCCTGGACTTAGCACACCAGGCTTCCCTGCCCATCACCAACTCCCAGAGCTTACTCAAACCGACTCCATTGAGTTGGTGATGCCAACCAACCATCTCATCCTCTGTCGTCCCCTTCTCTTCCTGCCTTCAATGTTTCCCAGCATGAGGATCTTTTCCAATAAGTCAGTTCTCCAAAATGTTGGAGTTTCAGCATCAGTCCAGGTAAGAATTTTCCAGGCAAGAGTATTGGAGTGGGTTGCCATTTCCTTCTCCAGGGGCAAGAGTATTGGAGTGGGTTGCCATTTCCTTCTCCAGGGGATCTTCCCAACCCAGGGATCGAACCCAGGTCTCCCGCATCGTGGGCAGATGCTTTACCCTCTGAGCCACTAGGGGAGCCCTTCATATATAATAGTGTGTACATAACTGTNGTGGGTTGCCATTTCCTTCTCCAGGGGATCTTCCCAACCCAGGGATCGAACCCAGGTCTCCCGCATCGTGGGCAGATGCTTTACCCTCTGAGCCACTAGGGGAGCCCTTCATATATAATAGTGTGTACATAACTGTTTCCTAACTCTCCTGCCTGCTTCTTTGATCTGTCTTCATGTTACTGCCTCTTCTTCAGTTTCCTCTTGTTTTGAGGAATAAAATGTCGTGCTTGACAGTGGAGTTTGGAGGCTAGACTCCAACAGAAGCCTTACCTTTTTCACACTTGACTGAGGTTATTTTTATTCTGTATAAAACATGACAAACTCCTTTTGAAATGAGATTTTTAATGTTTGAGTATTATTCTGAAATACTGTGATTCACATTTGGGAGTTGTGTGGGTGGGAGTTCATTCTGTAGGAACTGAAAAGCTGTAATTTGCGGTTACTCCAGCATCTGGTTAAATATACATTAAAAATCAGACTATTATATATAATAATGGGATAGAATTAAGTACTCTCATTTTCCAGTGTTTGTGGGTCAAGATGTTCAAAATTAACTATTGAAATCCGATACAGAAAATTGGACTTTTTGTATACATATGTTGAAATGTATACATATAATGCTGAAACATATATTTTTCTTAGTTTCAATAATTTCTCAAAGGTTTTTGTCAAATTCTAGAAAGGTTTATTTTTTCCTAAATTATCTGTGATTCTAATGTCAGATTTCTTGGAACATATAACTGGACAGTAAAAATTTTTAACAAAATTTTACAACAAAAAAGTCTACACACGTGAGCTCTCACACATGAATCCTCCTCCTCTTTTAATCTTTTATCATTTGTGGACTTATTTTCCCCTTTTCCATTAGAGAGGATTTGGTGACCATCATTGGCTTTTAGAAAAAGCAAATGTGTCCAGCATTGAAGGGTTCACCATTTTGTGTAAAAGAGATTAATTTTAATGTTCTGTTGGATGTATACTTGTGCAGGCAGATGCCCTAGGAAGTGCTTTACAGCCTGGGGCATTCTTTTTTGTTCATAACACTTCTGATTCATGATCCCCCAGGAAAGGGAAGAGTACCAGATACTATGTGCTCTTCAAAAGCAAATCTGTCATTTCTGTGTTATTTTCCTAACTCAGATCTTAGATGTGGTATATTCCCCAGCTGGATCATTGCCATTTGACAAATTCCAATGGAGTGTTACCATGGAGAATTCAAGGAACAGCAGAGCTAATGAATTTTAGCCACCCCTTTTTCTGTTCCACTCATCTTTCCATCCTCGTTGATATCCACAAATTCCAGGGAAGCGCTTGCCTCAGGGCCTTGGCACTGGTTGTTCCCTTTGTCTGAGATGCTCTTTACCAAGTATTCATTTTCTCATGTCCTTCCGGTTGCTCTTAAACGTCATCCCACCATGGAAGCCTTTCCTGACATGCCTGTCTAAAATGTTGAACCATCTCACATCTTAGAACCCCTCTCTGCTCTTACTTGCTTTTTTTTTTTTCTTCCTGGTCCCCACCATCACTTGATGTAGAAATCTTTATGTAATTTCATCTTCTCTGCCCATCATACCCACCTTACCACCAATAAGAGAAAATCTTTGTCTGATTGTATAGTACCTGGAGTCTAAAATGGTATTGCACACTGGAGAAGCCCTCAGTAAAGATTTGTAGAGTAAATGGGTGAGATGCTAATATTCTCCAGTAGGATGGAAGGAGGCTGAACACAAAAAGTGATTATGACTTATTTTTTTCCCTCAAAGTAAATTGTCAAGCCAAGACAGTATGGTGCTACAGGATATAATTTTCCAGGTATATTCAAAATATATCTCACCTTCAGGCTATTAAATAATAGCACACCATAGTCATATTGCTGGATCACTTCAGAAGAACACAGCATAGTCACAGAGATGAGTCCACGAATCTGTTCTGAAATAAAGGACCATGAGCAATAGCCCTTTACTGCGGTTCCTCTGAGATGGATGTCCTGTAAGGTTCATCAGCAGGTTGTTGACCAGCCACCATCACTGAGTCAGTAACACAGGATGGTGAGAACAGAGACTTTGGATCTGACTTCCTGGGTTCAAATCCCACTTCTACTACTTAATAATTGCATGGCCCTTGGGCATTAAGCCCCAGTTTCCCCAGCTGTAAAATATGAACACTAACAAGACCTGCTTTGCAGAGTGGGTATGAAGATTCACTCAGTCAATGCTGCTGCTGCTGCTAAGTCACTTGAGTTGTGTCTGACTCTGTGCAACCCCATAAACGGCAGCCCACCAGGCTCCCCCATCCCTAGGATTGTCCAGGCAAGAACACTGGAGTGGGTTGCCATTTCCTTCTCCAGTGCATGAAAGTGAGTGAAAGTGAAGTCACTCAGTCGTGTCCAACTCTTCGAGACCCCATGGACTGCAGCCTACCAGGCTCCTCCGTCCATGGGATTTTCCAGGCAAGAGCTCTGAAGTGGGGTGCCATTGCCTTCTCCACACTCAGTCAATAAACTCACATTATTTAGCACAGTGCCTGAACAAGGCTAGTATTCAATCATTTTAATTAAATAGCAGCAAGAAAGATAAGTTATTAAAATGAGAGTGATAATGATAACAATGAAGAGGCATTTAACAGTTACTTTTAAGGGTATTATTACTTTGTTGTTAGATCCTAATGCATTTCTTAGCAAAATACGTAAGTTCTTATTGACATTAAGAAAGTCATGTTTAAATGAGCAAAGAACTTGAATAAAAATTTCTACAAAGAAAATATACAAATGGCAACAAGTATATAAAAATGTGTTCGACGTCTCAGATCATTAGGGAAATGCAGAACAAAGCCAAAGTGAGATACCCCTTCATACCTAGTAGAATGGCTATTATCCAAAAACAAACAACAGAAAGCCAGCGCTTGTAAGGAGGTAGAGAAATTGGGGTCTTTGCGCCTTGCTGGTGGGATTGTTAGGTGGTCAGCTGCTGTGGCAAACAGTGTGACGGCACCCCAAAACGTCAAAAATAGAGTTACCACAGAATCAGCGACTCCACTGTGGAGCACGAAGCCAAGGGACTGAAGGCAGGGGCACAAACAGACATCTGTACACACACGTTCATAGCAGCATTCTTCACGCCAGCCGAAGGTGGAAACAGGCCAAACTGTCCCTCACGGAGACAAAAGGAGTATCCGCAGGTCTCCCTGGGAAAGAGCCAGCGTGCCGCCACTCCCTGGTCCTTCACACCTGGGTGGCCCTTCCAGTTTACAGAGCATACGAGCAGGCACCCCTGGTGACGTCCTCGCAGCCCCGCTCGAGGCACTATTGTTCTTATTCCTGAGAGAAGGGGATCTCAGCAAAGTTAGTGACGGAGTACCCAAGGTTACATTACTGGCAAGTTCGACATCAGGACCTCTACATCAGTCCTCCCCTTGACAAGATCCTCTTCCCCTCCACAAATGAATCCCCGACCCCACTTCTAAGCAAGATAAAAGTACTATCCTTGAACCTGCCTCCCACCGCCCACCCCGTCCCACCGCTCCAGGGTGCCTCAGGGCACAGGTCTGAGCTCCCTGTGTCAGGCAACAACGCCCCACTAGCTACCTGTTTTACGTCGCGTTGGTGTATGGCAGAGACCAGTGCAGTGTTGCAAAGCAATGGTCCCCCAAGTAAAAATAAACAAAAAGATGAATGGGGTAGAAAGGGTTAAAAAAAAAAAAAAGTAACGCTCATACTTGGGCTGGCAAAGAGTCAGGGGTCTCTCATAACCTCTAATCTACAGTTTGTAAAGTGAAATCAGTAGAGATATGGCAACCAAGGCTGAAGGACTATCATTTAAGATTATGATCTTTCCATTTTTATCAGGGTAAATTGAGGAACACTGTCAGGCATCTAGGAAGGAGATAAAATGTCACAATAGAGATGGCAGGGGTTTGGGTTTCCATGGGCGTGATATGGTTTTTCACATAAAAATTGAAGTGCTAACCAAAAATAACTAACTTTTGGAATGTCATATAGGATAAGCATACCAACATCCCAAGCATCTCATCACAAATGCACAGCCTTGAGAGTGTCTGTTTCCTGAACTGAAAGACGTGATTGGAAAAGTTTAGTCATGTTCTTTGGCCAGGGGCCTGATCTGTATTAGGAGAATTTGGTGCTTTTCGTGTCTCTGGGAGAATAAGTTGATATTGGCATTCAAGTGACTTGCTTTTGGAAGAGTTTCCGCAGAAAGGTTGTCATTAGATGAAGTAATAGCTCTATCATTCCTCCAATATGATTCTTTCAAGCAACTGAGAGCAAGGCAGTTGCTCTGAGATCCTAGTTCTTCCTCAAACTCTTATCATATATTTCAACATGCCCAGGCAAGAATTTCCTCACACAATTCAGTAAATCTTATAAAGGAATACCAAATACACAAAGCATTTTTTAAAATCAATATTCCCTGTACTTTATTGTCACAAACCACTATCTGCTAAGTTTTTTTTTTTTAATGTCCCATCTTGCTAAGCAAACTAATGACGTCTATAGAATAAATAAGCCACAAAACATTTTAAAATTAAAATATTTACCTTAGTCATCTACAAATTTTCCCTCACCTACCTGGTTGGTACAGTCCTGAGACCTTCTTTTCATTGTCCAATACAGTAGTCACTAGCTGTGTGTAACAAATCAAAATGTAAAATAAAGGGAAATAAGAGTTAAAATTCAGTTTCTTGCAATTCAGTTTATCTTGCAATTCAGTATATTCAGTTTATTCTAAAATTCAGTTTATTTGCAACGTTTTGAATACTCAATAGCCACATGTGACTGGTGGCCATGTGTCAGTGCAGACATGAAACAGTGCATCTTTGCAGAAAATTCCATGGACAGTTCTAGGCTTGCTTCAAAGACTTGTCCATCTTGGTTTGTGTGCCGTGGAGAGGTTGGCGGGAGAATCCACTGTTGCACCAACTGAAACAAAGCTGGCATCAGCTGGTCAAGACGGGTCAGGTGTGTGGCGGTCTCCTGCACTGGGCAGTAAGGTGACTGCATCTCACTGGTGTCTGTCTGGTTAACGAAAATGTCTTGAAGTCACAATAATGTTGCTAATTTAATCTCCTTCTCCTCTATAAGAGAGGCCTCTAGGTGGACACGGCAGTCATCTCTGGCAGGTGATGCTCTGCCTTTGAAAGCTGGGTTCTCTCTCTAAGATCGCTCAAATATTCTGTCAGACAGCAGTTCTCAACCACGGTTAGAATCACCTGGAAAGCTTCTAGATCTGCACATCCCATCCCCTGAGAGCATCAGTGACTCTGACTTGCCTATTCAAGTATACAACCGGGGTGGAGAACCGTGGCCCTGAGACCTGTTCCTAGCACCTCAAGCACCTTTAGTCCTTGACATCTCAACCCCTGGGTCATTCACATATAGCACCAAGCAGAGACACAGGAGGCCAGGCTCGGCTTCCAGCCCCACTTCTGACTGGCTCTGGACCCTGGATGGGCCTCGAGATCTTCCCCTGTTCAGTAAGAGGGGTGATCTACTTCACACCCAGATTTATCAGTCTATAAAATACCAGTTTCTATTCAATCTGATCAAATAAAGCTCTTCATATTAAAATTATGGGAAGAAATCTTTTCTCTATTGTCATCCCTATTAGTTCCTATGTATTTTATATCCACTATAAGCTGATGCCATATAAGCCTCAGGTAGCAGTGAGCTTACACAGACAACCCCCTGAGGTCTCAGCTACTGGGGGACAGGCCGCCACCATGGAGCAGTCCCATTTGCTGTGTAGAATCCGGCAGAGGGTTGTGAATCCATGTCTTATATCAGTTGCAGAATGATCACTGAGATTTGGGTACCTAGCAAAGGGCTGTAGTTGGGCTCGGTGATTGTGCATGACTTTTTACACCCCAAGTCTTTCCAGCTCCTCCTCATCTGTGCAATCATTTCATTTCCTTCTCCTACAGTTTTAACAACTGGCCTTTAAAATCATCACCCAGTGGACCCTGAGGTGAAAGTTCTATTTATTTGACTTTCTGATCTGGTTCTGATTTGAGTTTCTTCCTTCTTGCTCTTTGCCAAAGCAGGCTGGCTTCTTAGAGGCCGCCTAATGCATCTTTGAATGGGCCCATTTCTCCTGGGCTGTTAGAAGTGACGTCTCTCAGCTCATCCCATCACAGACAGTGATGGGATCTCACTTCTCAAGGTGACAGTGTGTGTGACGGCAGGCAGAGGGGAGCGTGGGCTCACCAGCAAAGATAAGGAATGGGCAATCATTCGGTCTATATGTTTCATCACTGTAACTGCTCATGGCTTCAAATTGCCCATGAATCAACCTGTAAGTGCCTCAGAATAGGAGAGTGGTTGCCAGCCGGCTCTTCACTCCCCTATTACAAATATTTCACTTCCTTAGTATCTGCCCGTCTCCTCTTACACTCTGCCTCTGAATGTCCTGCTTTAAGAAAGACCCTTCTCAAACACTTCCAGGAAGTGACTGCAGGCCTAAGCACTGGCATTCCTGCCTCTGGGCCACCCTTGGTGTATCCCCTCCCTGCCCTCTCCACAAGCCCCAGCAAGCCATGTGTTTCAGCTCACCCTCCCCACCCTAACGTTTCTCCCTCTCAGCTTTGGTCATGTTTCATTGGTCTGGAAGACCCTGCAACCCAGAGCTGCCTGGTAGACCCTGTGCTACTCATCACCACGCTAAAAAGTAGCAAGCAGGAAAAATTCTTATCAACAATATATCTTACTTGACCCAGCATGCTCAAAATACTATTTCAACACATAGCCATATAAAAATCATGAATGGAATCATCTACATTCCCTTTTTCAGACCGAGTCTTCAAAATCCAGTGTGTATTTTGCACTTATAAGACATCCTCATTTGGGCCAGACCCCTTTCAAGTCCTCACATGTGGCAGATGGCTATAGGCTACCCTACCGGACCCCTTCATACCCTCATCACCAGGCTTATCCAGCTCACCTTGGAGGATTCTGATCAGGTGTTGCCTTTAGAAAGCTATCTCTGAGTTCAGCCTCCACACCCCATGGCTCACGGGTTCTCAATCTTCGCTACATGTGGAAATTAACCACGCAATTTTTTAAAAAAGCCTAAAGACCAGGCCTCTCTATGGATCAGTATGACCCAGATCTTATTGGGATCCAGGCTTCTCATTTAGGTGGGAAAGGTGAGGTGTTGTTCAGCTCTCCAGGTGATTCTAGCATGTGTCTGTAGCTGGGGACCATGCTGGACCCAGTCACTCCGTTACTCACCCTACAAAGTAATATTGGCTGAGCACATTCAGGGAGGCAGGGGAGAGACAGGGAGTAAATAAATACATCACATATAAAATGGTTCTCTGTATGGTAAGGAAAAGTGAGGAGTGACTTTCCGGTAGGGGACTGCCCCTTCATACAGGGTGACCAAGGAAGGCTTCTCTTTCCCAGGGATGCTATGACAATGGGGAAATTAGGACAAATTTCTGGGCCTGACTGTCTGAAGATGGAAATTAAGCCTAGCCTGTTGTGTATTTGCTATAATGATGCTGTGAAACCAGCGGCCCTCATGTCTCAGTAGTGTAAAACAACAGGATGCTTTCTGTAGCGGTCCAGGCTCTGCAGGGCCTCTCAGGGCATGATGGGATCAGGGCTGAGCCCTGGGTGCAGGTTGGACCCCTATTTTCTCCTCATGGACCAGCAACTGCCTCTTTAGACACTCTTTCCACGGTGGTGGCAGAAGTACAGGAGGGACAAGAAGGACCATTAGAGGTGTCCTAAGGCCGAGTCTTAGGGATGGGCAGACAGTCACTTCTCCCCACATTCCATTGGCCAAAGCAGGCCCACGACACAGCCCTCTATGCGACTCTATGGACTGTAGCCCCACACAGGGCTGGGGAAGGGTCCTGCCACCACGCTGACCGCGCCAGGCAGGCAAGGCGGGAGAAGGTGAGGCCCGACACTCAACCCCATGTTTCTTCTAAGGATGATTAGCTGGGGCAGCTTTAGCTTGGGAGTTTAGATGTGTTTTTTAAAATAGGACTAAAGCTTTTTGTGGCTCCATGCTCTCATGCACTCCTTCACTGCCCGCAGCGAGCAACTGAGTGACTAGGTCCAGCATGGTCTCCAGCTACAGATGCATGCCAGAATCACCTGGAGAGCTGAACAACCCTTCACCTTTCCCACCTAAATGAGAAGCCTGGATCCCAATAAGATCTGGGTCATATTGATCCATAGAGAGGCCTGGTCTTTAGGCTTTTAAACAACTGCACCTTTGTGTTCACAGGCTCTCTATGCCATGCCCTTCAGAGTTCAGATTCCTAACTCATTCAGTTCTGGATCCTTTAGCACCTGACTTGTTGCCTGTAACATCCAGGAGCTCCCCCTTTATATGTCAGCCACAAGAGGACCCAGTGCTCTGCCCGCTTTGTAAGATCACGTCTGTTCAATAGTTTTATGCCTTGTTGCCTGGAAGCCCCAGGAGGAGGGGGATGAAGCTCATGTTCATGACCATGACTGAATCTCCCAGTGCCAAGCTCTGGCATCATCGTGTTTATTCAATTGAAGAAATTATCCTAAACTGGGCAACAAAGTCAGAGTCACTTAGAGGGTCTCACGTGAAACTAGGGCATCCCTGGTTCATTCAGCTTCCCTTCTATAAAGTGAGGATTATGATGTGACGTTTACAACATGGGTTTGATGTAAAGATTAAATGAGATAATTCATGGAAAAGCCTTAAAATACAGGTACCTCATAAAAAATAAATTAGTAATCTGTGGAATGAGAGTGCATGCATGCATGCGTGTGTGCACGCTAAGTCGCTTCAGTCGTGTCTGACTCTAGGCGACTCTATGGACTGTAGCCCGCCAGGCTCCTCTGTCCTAGGGATTCTCCAGACAAAAGTACTGGAGTGGATTGCCGTGCCTTCCTCCATGGCGTCTTCTTGACCCAGGAATCAAAACCACGTCTCTTATATCTACATTTGTTCTTTACCACTAGCACCACCTGGGAAACCTGAAACAGGAGTATAAGAAACCAAATGACGTGAAATACAATGGGAGGAATGTCGTTAGACTCATTTCACACCTCAGTTTTCCTGTATTAACAGATGTCACTTCAGTTCAGTCATGCAGTCATATCTAACTCTTTGCAGCACGCCAGGCCTCCCTGTCCATTACCAACTCCTGGAGTTTACTCAAACTCATGTCCATTAAGTCAGTGATGCCATCCAACCAACTCATCCTCTGTTGTCCCCTTCTCCCGCCTTCAATCTTTCCCAGCATCAGGGTCTTTTCAAATGAGTCAATTCTTTGCATCAGGTGTCCAAAGTATTGGAGTTTCAGCTTCAGCATCAGTCCTTCCAATGAATATTCAAGACTGATTTCTTTTAGGATGGACTGGTTGGATCTCCTTGCAGTCCAAGGCACTCTCAAAGTCTTCTCCAACACCACAGTTCAAAAGCATCGATTCTTTGGTACTCAGCTTTCTTTATAGTCAAGCACTCACATTCATACATGACTACTGGGAAAACCATAGCTTTGACTAGATGGACCTTTGTTGATAAAGTAATGTCTCTGCTTTTTAATATGCTGTCTAGGTTGGTCATAACTTACCTTCCAAGGAGCAAGTGTCTTAATTTCATGGCTGCAGTCATCATCTGCAGTGATTTTGGAGCCCAAAAAAACAAGGTCTGTCACTGTTTCCCCATCAATTTCCCATGAAGTGATGGGACCAGATGATCTTAGTTTTCTGACTGTTGAGTTTTAAGCAATTTTTTCACTCTTCTCTTTGACTTTCATCAAAAGGCTCTTTAGTTCTTCTTCACTTTCTGCCATAAGGGCGGTGTCATCTGCATGTCAGAGGTTATTGATATTTCTCCCAGCAATCTTGATTCCAGCTTGTACTTCATCCAGCCCAGCATTAGCAAGTATGGAACTAGTCAAAGTAACTCCCAGACCATTTGCTGCCACCTGTAAAGTTTGGGGCAAAAGAGACAGTGTCGTTGCACCTCTAATTTCAAAGAGTGATCAGAGAAATGATGATAGAACAGTTAGTGTGGAAAAGGCCCAGGGAAGACAAAGCCAGCTCAGAATCCACTTGCAGATGCCTAGAATAGAACAGGGTCCTTGATAGCCAGTCCAATGGCTACATGAAGACTCAGTTTTATCACATTAATCTCCTCTCCCCATGTGATTGGTTGACAGTTCTGAAGGTCAAGGGAACTTGACTAGTACAGTGTATCTGAATTGCAGTTTGTATCATAGACATTTCATAAACTGGATATTTGTGTCTTAGATCCAGCACTGGTTATCTTTTCTGGTTGGTAAGAATTTGGACAGGAAAGGAGAAAAGAAGAGAGGGAAAAGGTCTTCGCTGGTGGTCTAGTGGTTAAGAATCCACTGCCAGTGCTGGAGACACAGGTTCAGTCCCTGATCTGGGAAGATCCTGCATGCCATGGAGCAACTGAGCCCCAGAGCCGCGGTTACCGAAGCCCATGTGCCTAGAAGCCATGCCCTGCAACAAGAGAAACCACCACAGTGAGAAGGCCTTGCGTTGCGATGAAGAGTGGCCCCCCCACTTGCTGCAACTAGAGAAAGCCCACGCACAGCAGTGAACACCCAGTGCAGCAGAAAATACAAGTTGTTAATTAAATAAATAAGTCTTTTAAGAAAGGAGGGGGGAAAAATGAATGACTGAATCAGTGAATATGTGCATAGTTGAAAGAGTAGATAAAGGGTATCTCTATTCAAGGCCAATAATAGTACCAACAGCAAAGCCTGTGTCTGTGTGTTCCCAGGTAGCTTCCAGAAGTTAGCTGAATACTTACAAGGCAGAATTCAAGGTGGGGCTGGTGAGGAAGAATTCCAGGCAGGTATCAAAGAATCAGCCCACTGCACTATGGAGGCGGGTGTAGGTGGAGGGTGGGCAGACTGGAGCCAGTTGGGCCACCTGGCAAAGCAGCCTGGGGCACGGGGTCTGGGACATTCCACTCCTCAGAGAGCGCCAGTGGGTCACAACTAGGAAAAGCTTCTCACTTGCAGGAGAAAGGAGATGTAAAGGGAAAAGATGCGTTTGAAATCTATGTATCAGAAACACACAAGGAGAGTTCCTAACCGGCTGGGTTTTCTCCAGATCACCAAAAGCAGCGGCCCTCAAATAACAGTTTATGAGTCAGGGTTCACCTCCAAAGTAACCAGAACCTGGATCAGGAAACAGAACACATGCCTCCAAAGGCCCCCCCATTCCCCTCTTCTGCCCCGACCCTGCCCCAAGCATGTACACTCTCTGGCCTCTGACAGCCGCCTCTTTATGCTTGCATGCATGCCAAGTCACTTCAATTGTGTCTACCTCTTTTGCAGCCCTGTGGACTGTAGCCCTCCAGGCTCCTCCATTCATGGGCTTCTCCAGGCAAGAATACTGGGGTGGGTTGCCCTTTCCTTCTCCAGGGGATTCCCCCAAGCCAGGGCTCAAACTCTCAGCTCCTATGTCTCCTGCATTGACACGTGTGTTCTTTACCACCAGCACCACCCTGGAATCCCAGTGGAATCATTCAGTACTTCCTCTCTTGTGTCTGCCTTCTTTCACTCTTGTGATCTTTAAGAGAATCGTCCTTTCAGTGCAGCTGGTTTGTTCTCATTGCCTTGAGGATACAGTGTTACTTCCTCTGTGTTTCTTCATCCTGAGGATGGACAGGTAGGTTGTGTCCACTTCAGAGCCATCATGAACTCTGTAGCTCTACCCATCTTGCCCATGCCTTTGGGGGCACGTGTATATACATTTCTGTGGGGTTACCTTTCCAGGTCTCTGTTTAACTGGAGCCAGGAGATGAGGTCAGTGGTATCAGTCTCCATCTCCCTGGTTTATAAAGTAGCAGTTACATGAGATAATGTATGTGAACTTTTTGCAAGCTTCAAATGATCAAACTCTCAGCTCCTATGTCTCCTGCATTGACACGTGTGTTCTTTACCACCAGCACCACCCTGGAATCCCAGTGGAATCATTCAGTACTTCCTCTCTTGTGTCTGCCTTCTTTCACTCTTGTGATCTTTAAGAGAATCGTCCTTTCAGTGCAGCTGGTTTGTTCTCATTGCCTTGAGGATACAGTGTTACTTCCTCTGTGTTTCTTCATCCTGAGGATGGACAGGTAGGTTGTGTCCACTTTAGAGCCATCATGAACTCTGTAGCTCTACCCATCTTGCCCATGCCTTTGGGGGCACGTGTATATACATTTCTGTGGGGTTACCTTTCCAGGTCTCTGTTTAACTGGAGCCAGGAGATGAGGTCAGTGGTATCAGTCTCCATCTCCCTGGTTTATAAAGTAGCAGTTACATGAGATAATGTATGTGAACTTTTTGCAAGCTTCAAATGTGATGCAAATATGAGAGTTGCCGCTTCCAGGGAGATTTCATTCTACTGTTTATGCCATACCCATGCAAAAGTCCAGCATCTTTCTTGAAGCATTCTCTAACCACTGTCAGGCCTTCCAAACCCTCATGTAAGGCCTACAGCAACAGTTGTCAACTTTTAGGCCAGTGTACTCAAGTACACCAATGTCTCTACCTGGCGGCACTGCTGAATATCTGTTGATCTGTAGATTTTATTTCTAACACGGCTGAAACCCACTAGGTCATAACACCCTGTATCAAAGAGATACTGAGTGGGTCAGATAAACGAGGTGGAAACCAAGATACAGCTTACTCAGAATTAGGGGGAAGAGAGAGAGCAAAATTTCAGGCCAGCCACCAAGGAAATGCGTGCATTTAGCAGATCATATGTGACCCTGGTCTTGTGAGCATGAAAGATGTTCTCAATCAGAAACGCTAAAGGGGACCGTGTATGAGAGCTAAGAATGCTTATGTAGAGTTGGGGGCAGTGTGCAGAAATCTAGAGAAAAGGCAGACTTTCACTGACCTATGGAAGAGGCTTTTCTTCTCGGCACCTTGAGAGGAAGGTTGGGACCAGGAGGGAGGAGATGGGAGAAACTAGTGTGGCTCTGAGACAGGGGTGGATGGACAAAGCCCATGAGGAAATACAGCCAGTGGTCAGTTCTCTGGGTGGGAACGCTGGAGTGCTGGTGATTGCTGATGTTCACTACCAGGCACCCCTGTTCCGCTCTGTGTTACAGTACCCCTTTGGACGATTTTGCCCAGAAGTCCACTAAAATCAGATTACACGTGCTGTGTCAGAGGTCCTTTAGGAAATGGAGGAAGAGAAGTTAGGTCAGTCTTTGGTCTAAAGACGGGAGACAGGATGGGGAGGGGGCGGGTATCAAGTGCCCCAGGAGGCGAGATAGGAAGAGAAGTTTGAGAGATGAGTTGAGAGGATCTGGTGGAGATGGTCCGGACATCAGCCTCCTCAGGAATGCATGGAGGTGTTGGGAAGGCCATGAGACTTAATGCAGAGTGTAGGCTAAGGGGGCCGAGTCGTTTTACTTGAATGTTGAAAAAAAATGATGACCCCAGAAAGCTGGAAGTCTTAAAGACGTAGAGGCTGCATCAATATTGATTGAACTTTTCACGTCACAATTTGGGTACTTCAATCTTAGAGAGTTTTATTTTGTACTTTTCCACCTTCCATTTTATTCTTACTGTTACCTCTTCTTCTTCTGGAAAATGGCCAAATTTAGCATTCTTTTCTTGCTTATTTGCTAGCTTGACAAACCAAGGACATGCACAATGCCAAGAATCCTAGTGGTGTGGGATCTTTCTAGATTCTTTCCCACCTGAATCTCTGAGGGGTGTGTGTGTGTGTGTGTGTGTGTGTGTGTTCTAACAGAGAGAACAAGCAGGGTCACAAAAAAAGGGGAAATTACTTACCAGCTTGGGGACAAACTTGTTTACTCTTAAATACATGTTTTTTCTCAGAGTCAGCAAAAGTCAGAGTCCTCACGACTATGAAACTGCATTTGCATTTATAGTACAAATAAGAAAAATGAATTCTAGCCAGAGCATGTCCTCAAAGAGATTCTAAATCCAGTCTCTTGACTGGAGTGTGGGGCAGTACTTTGCTTGGTATATGAGGATGTGCATTGCAACAGTAAGGTCAGGGGAGCGAGAAATCTGGGGAACAAGCCAGTGTGGATGTTTCACCACGGGAACAGTTTAGTCCCAGAGAGCTATCGCTTCTGTTGAAAACTGCTTCTACCTGCTACCTTTGCAGACATTTATTCCACAGTCAAGTTTGGCTTACGGTGGGTTAATGATTAGATACTCTTCATGTGTAGTTCAAAGGAAGGCCACTGGCTATGACTTCACTTTGGCTGGGGTTTCCCTGTAATCCATTTAGCAAATTAAAGAGATTACTTTGATTGGTACCATTATCTCGTATTCTCTTGCGGGTGAACCACTTAACCTGTGCTTAATTGAAAGAGATAGAAGGGGTGCAGGAACAAATACAATCAAAAGGAAGGAGCAATAGGATCTGTAGGCCAAACAGATGATGGTGCTGGGCTCACAATAGCAGATTAGAGGTGAGATCAATTAACTAGAAGCTAGTGTTGGCCTTGGGTGGTTGCCAAGGTTTCTAATAGCCTCAGCCATCATGCCGGCTCTGTTTAGGAGGATTTTAATGACTGGGAGTTGATGTGGCTATTTCAGTAATTACTTACTTTTATAATTACTTCATTAGAATACTAAATGTGTCCCTTCCGTGAGAAACAGCTTTATTCCTCCGCATGTCCAGCCGTGTGGGAGGCTACATCTTCCCACAGAGGGGTCACCTGTCTGGAAGAGGCAGTGGTTCGGAAATAGCCATGTTCGTGTTGTGTTCAGTATTCTGTGTGAAGGGCCTGATATGTAAGGGCCCAGGCTAGGTGTTTGGGGTACAGAGATCATGAGGCCCCAGCTTTGAAGGCGGTGCAAATGTAATGTCAGTATGAATGGATAAAGGTTAGAATAAAATTGTGCCAAGGGTCCACGTCTATCACTTTAGTAGCAGAGGACAGAAAGGTGATCCCAGTGGTTTCCAGCAGGAAGGGATTTAACGCAGGGAATTAGGGTCCAGATCCAGCTTCGTCTCGCTCGACCTTCTGTGTCCTTGGCCACCTTTAGCCGCTCTGGACTCCTTCCTGCTCCCAGTCACACACCCACTGACAGGCTCTGCCCTGACCAGCCCCTCTGTCTAGAATGTTCTTCACACAGCTCCCACATGGCCAACCTCCTCTTCCTTCAGCTACTTCTTCAAACGTCACTTTTTCCATGAGGCTTACCTCAGCTGCTGGCTTTAAAATTCTCAGCTCCAGCATTTCCAATTCCTTCTACACCATCACAGCCACGGACAAGGTCCTGAGTCTCTTGATCATAGTGAGCCCCAGGGCCCACATCGGTACGTGAAATATGGATGGTGTTTGGTGAATGAGTTGGGTATGTGGGGCGCGGCTGGAGGAGCTGGTGGAAAGGAAGCTGGAGGGGTTCCTGATGGGGAGGGGGGCACCGCATGGAAGCCGCACCCCTGGCTCAGGATTCCATGCTGCTGCAGGGCTGGGAAGGCTCACCCACCGCACAGAGCACATTTTTGGACAGCCTTCCTACCACCGGAGGTCAGCCTCTGCGTCCCTTCCACCTTCCAGACCGGAAACAGAGCTAGCTTTCTGAAACCCATCAGAGCCAGAGAGCGGCAGGTTCTTTGCTACGAGCCCCCAGCCAGCACTGACTGACTTCCCTCTGTTTGGTGCCTGACCCCAGGTAGAAATTCTTAGGCCCTTCTGTATCCCTGGTGTCATATCCGTCTGACAGGAGGCCACATAATTGCTGAAATTAAAGCGTAATACCTGACACCTTCGAAGTGGCTTGCTGGAGTCTGTGAATATTTATTTAATGGAAATGGATTAAGTGTGACCCCGCTGGGTCAAACTGACTGTTTCTCTCCCTGACACACCTAGTGAAGAAAGAGAGAAATTTTAAGCTGTGGATCAATAGGGTCATCTGCAGGGTGGGGTGGGGGGCACTGCTGTTCCGAGCAGGATTAGCCCATCATCGGGACAGGATTAGCCCATCATCGGGAGCAACCACAAGCATGTCCGGTATGTGCGCTGGGTCCACTTGGACAGGATGGCGTGTGATTGCGAAGGAGCAGCTCTGGGCATTCATATGAGGGGCCCCAGCGCCTGAAGTGACACTCGATGGCCCCTACCTCCTGGTCTTCGCTCTGTTCTCCACCTCCTCCTCTTGAGCGGGCACAGTGGTCCTGGTGACTTCCTTGTAAACAGCACGTGGCCAAAGGGACACGAGGTCAGTTCCCAGATAGTTATGGAGGCCCTGGCTTGCTCTCTCTTCCTGGCCATCCTTCTGTCTCTCCCTTCTTCCTCGTCATCATGCTTGTTTCAACAAAGCAAGCCCCTACACGGGCAGGGCCTACGTGGCAGCACACTGAGGTGCCCTTCATCTGGTATTCGTTTAGGAACTGAGGCCTTCCTTCTGACAGGTCAGGAGGAACTGAATTCTGCAGAAAAGAGACATGGAATTGAAGGTGGACCCCAGCTGGGCCTAAGATGACTGTAGCCC
>SJYX01011923.1:31414-49940 GCA_006410675.1 Oreotragus oreotragus
ATTTTTTTTTTTTTTTTTTTTTTTACCACTGAGCCACCTGGGAAGTCCCTCAAGATGCTTAATAAAACCATGTAGGGAGCCTTCAGTAATATTCAGAATGATGACTCACACCTGCACTCACAAGTTACATTACCGATGTCCTTAGAGCCTCTCTGCGAGATAGGGGCCCTGTGCCCACAGAGTCCTGTCTTCATCATGGTGCCCTCCTGACCCCCGAGGTACTGACTGGGCCTCTCTGAGCTCAGCGTCAGGGGCGGGGCGCTGCCAGGGTACAGGTGACAGAACCCCAGGACCACAGCCGTGAAGCTCTGCTTAGAAGCTGAGATGTCTCCCAAGGGACGTGAATAATCCTGACACAGGCGCTTGACCTGCATCAGGGTGTGGTCAGAGCAGCGTTCCCGGAGGAAGCTGCACAGCGAATACTGAAAGGTGGGCTAAGCAACAAACGGGGCCAGGAGGAGGGTCCCACAGAGCGCACAGGGTAAACGGAGGCGTGTGCTGGGAGGCCCTTTGTTGATGCCTCCGGAGCCGGGAGGAAAGAGTGGTGGGTCATGGCCCCGGGGACCAAGCTGTGGAGGGGTTTGTGGAAAACATGCCATGAGCCACTTCAGGAGGGCATTTGACGGCAACAGGATCGGATGGGCACTGTGGAAATGTCGCTCTGACTACAGAGTGGAAAACTGGAGGGGAAGCTGAGCTGGTCCTGGGAGACTAAGTAAGATGCTCCTGCATCACCCAGAGGGGAGCGGATGGTGCTGTACTCCAGGGAGGCTGCATCTGGGGACACGTCTCAGGGGACATGATGAATTTTGGAGGCAGTGTGGAGAAGGGGTCATGACTCTCTCCATCTTGCAGATGATGCCTTGAGGCTTAAGGAGGGCGACGACTTGCCTGGAGTCAGTGGCAGAGCCAAAAACAGCAGTAAGATTATAGATTCCAAATTCTGTCTGAGACAGTGGAGCTCAAGACTAGTCTCCCCATCCTTCTTTCTCCAGCCATGTCTTGTCACCCATCCACACGTACACGCATCTCTGCACATGCTTGGCCAGACTCCATGACACGGTGTCCACACCCACACGGGCTGCAAAGTGTGTTTAAAGCCCACTTCTGCCTGCCCTATGCCTGCTCCTTTAACCCTGTCTGCACCGAGTGCCCTTCTCCAGCTGCCCGTCGCCGTCCGACACTGGATCCCCTGTGGCTTCTCTGCTGCCAGCCCTCCGGCACTTTGGCAGCGATGGTTTCATGCCTCTCCTCTCCAGCCTCGTTCCTCCGCCTTGTGTCCTGTACCCTGTCGTGGACTCATTTTCCACCAGGTCTTTCACAGTGACTCACTCCATTCAGAAGCTTCATCGCCCCCACTACTGAAAGCCCCACAGCCTCACTCTGTCCCTTTCACCCTCCAAACCCAGCTCCCTAACGCACCTCCCCTGTGATTCTTAGCTCCCTGCAGTTTGCTTCGTCTTCGCTCACACCTAACTGAAGGCTGTAGTGGCGCCTGAGGATGGACGGGGCTCTTGCATGTTCATGACAGCCCTACATAACAGCGCTTCCACGTCGCACAGAGGAGTGAACTGAGACTCAAAGGAGCCTAGAATGTTACTCTTCCGCTGCGTCTCTTTAAATACACCTACGCCTTTAGTCAATTCTGGCGCTCGTCGTGTCTGACTGCGACCCCATGAACCACAGCACGCGCCTCCCTGTCCATCACCAGCTCCCGGAGTTCACTCAGACACGTCCATCGAGTCCGCGATGCCATCCAGCCATCTCATCCTCGGTCATCCCCTTCTCTTCCTGCCCCCAACCCCTCCCAGCATCAGAGTCTTTTCCAATGAGTCCACTCTTCACGTGAGGTGGCCAAAGTACTGGAGTTTCAGCTTTAGCATCATTCCTTCCAAAGAAATCCCAGGGCTGATCTCCTTCAGAATGGCCTGGTTGGATCTCCTTGCAGTCCAAGGGACTCTCAAGAGTCTTCTCCAACACCACAGTTCAAAAGCATCAATTCTTCGGTGCTCAGCTTTCTTCACAGTCCAACTCTCACATCTATACATGACCACAGGAAAAACCATAGCCTTGACTAGATGGACCTTTGTTGGCAAAGTAATGTCTCTGCTTTTGAATATGTTATCCAGGTTGGTCATAACTTTTCTTCCGAGGAGTAAGCATCTTTTAATTTCATGGCTGCAGTCACAATCTGCAGTGATTTAAATGTATTTATAAGAAACTATATATAATGGCCACCCAGGGAAAAAGTCCTATCACTTGTGACACTTTCTCTCTTGGTTGAGGAGAGATCAGAGAAGTAGAGACACACTGGGACAAGGAAGACTTTCTTCCCGCCGCACTCAGAGCGCTAGACCTGTCCGTTTCTCACTGTGTGACCCTTTTCAAAACCGTTTGTGCTTGTGGCCCTCCTAAATCCAGTCACCTCCTCCCAGGGACACAGGTCTCACAACTTGGGTAGAAACATGCTGTCAAAATGCAGATCACCTTGAGCAAAGTTGGGCACCCAAGTTTTTCTCCTGTAGATCCTGACCTTCTTCTCTTCCAGCCAACACAAAATCCATCTTCTTTCTTCCACCCAAAGCTCATTCCTGGCACGGCTTCGTTTTTTCCATATACTCTTTTTTCCAAACCACATTTCTTCCTGTGTTTCCACTTACAAGAAAAAGAAAGCTAAATTTTTAGAGTAAGCAATTTCTCTGCAGAGATTCCCAATGTTGCACTCATATCAAAGCTAAATAACCTCTCATTCTAAGGGATGTTGGTCCCTCAGGCCAAGGCTGAGGTCATTAGCAGGGCAGAAAAGGGAAGTGTGGATGGGAAATGCTTTCATCCATCCTGGGCACACACAGATAGACCCCTCAGCCTCTCTTAGCATCAGGCCTGCAGCCCTCCCCAGCATCAGGAGTCAGTTTGCAAATCCCAGCTCCTTCTACATGAGTTTACAATTTGTGAAGGATCTTCCCCTTTGTCAACTGATGAAATGCATGGAAAGCAGTTTGTAAATAACAGGGTGTTCCGCGCATATATAATGCCCTCTGGATTTCATGTGTTCACTCTTCAGTTTCTTTTGAAAACTAAATTCAGGAAGGATGCAAATAGACATTGTGAGGAATGACTGCAGTTCGTGGAGAAGCTGTTTCCCTTCCGTTTGTTCTTCCCCATCTTCACTTAGAGCTCAATGAAAGCGATCAGCTGTGACCCCAAACATTCAGGCAGCACCTGTAGGCTCACAGATTCATACACGCAATGTGTATGAAAGGGGGAAAGGGGAAGAAACTTTTCACAAATTGGCCACAAACCTAGTGGCTTTTAAAAAATAAGTTCCATTTTTAATAAAAACTAAAGAGTGTGTTTATCCAGCTCACAGTAGCAAATTTAATGATAAAGGTAAGTGGCAAAATATAGTAAAACATTGCCAAGGAAATGCAAGCTGCAAATTCTCTAACAGTTAGAGGAAGAGCCCCACAGGGGACTGTATCTAGGCATCAGTTACGTTTTTTCTGTAGCTCCGACTTGGAGAGGAAGAAGGGAAACAGTTTAGATGTTCCGGGATATAAAAATAAATAACTAGCTGCAAAATAAATGATCTAGAGAGGCTTCAGGTCTGAGTTCCAGCAGACTCTGGAGCGGCCGGTCAGTACCTCTCAGCCTAGTCTCACTGAACTTGTGGTGGGGATTCCGGAGGACTCGCTAAGCTAACCGGAGCAGACAGGACACAGTCGCTGTGCTGTTTTCTGTGGTGCAAAATATTCTCAATATTTCTGCAGCCACTTGACATCAAGTCCCAGTTCTGTTCATTCAGCACGGGAGCCCAGGGGAGGACTGGGCCAGTTTGTATGTGTGAGGGCCTCCACCCCAGGTGGCACCCATTCGGTCAGTGATTACCGGGCCACAGGCTGCCCCTTCTCCCCTGGAGGTGCTTCCAGACCATCAGCAGAAAGCCCTCAACAGAGACAGTGAAAGGCAGTCATCCATAGCCTCCGTCTTTACACAGAATTTGTCCTGCTTGGGAGCTGTGCCTTCTCTCCTAAAGACTAAACTTCTGCTTTCACCGGTCACTGTAGAAATCTGAGCCATTGAACTTTAGCCCATCTGTCCCCTTTCGCTCAAGGTCCCATTTGATGACCGTTTTTCAACAGGCAGAGGACCAGACTCGATTCTTCTTCATTCTTTGTTGTTGTGTGGTCTTTCAGTCACTCAGTCATGTCTGGCTCTTTCGCAGCCCCGTGGACTGTAGCCCGCCAGGCTCCTTGTCCATGGCATTTCCCAGGCAAGAATACTGGAGGAGGTTGCCATTTCCTTCTCCAGGGGATCTTCTCAATCCAGGGATCAAACCTGCATTTCCTGCATTGCAGGCAGATTCTTCACCACTGAGCACCAGGGGAACTTCACCTAGATTCAGAGGCCTGAAGTCCTGGAATAATAATCTCATGAGCCAAACTGCTAACTCTGTTCCACCGCTGAGGCCGCGCTGCATGATATCCAAGTGCATGCGTCACCTGAACCAGCAGGGAAGCCTGCTCAGACGTGCCCAGTGTAGGTCAGAACCCAGGTTCAGAGCAGAGGCTAAATTCAAATGCCAGCTCCATCTTCCCCTCACCGTGGGATCCTAATGAGGTTCCTCTGCGTGTCTGAGCCTACTTTTTCATTCTCCAAAAATGACAAGTAAGATTTTTCTCACAGGGATACTGTGAGCTTGAAGTAAGCATATAAAGTAGTGGACACAACAGAGGACCTTTGGCAAATGCTCAGTGCAGATAGCTATATGAAGTACAGATTATCAGAGACAGCAGATCCATGTCCGCGCGGCCACAGACACCTCTCAACCATGAAGAGTTACCTTGGTGAAAGCCCAGGGCTGGCCACAGATGTCCTTACTGTGTATTTGTATGTGCAGGCTGACCAAGCTGAGCTGCAAGGAGGTTTAGATCAACAGGATGGTATGTCAGCATTTACTGAACTTCAGCAAAAAAAAAAGGGGGGGGGTACTCTGTTCACCATAACTCACATCCACTTGAAATAATCTCACTTGACTTCATTAAGCTTGAAGAATTGCACCTCTCCTTCACCCCCTCTTCCTCAGACTTACTTAGCCTTTACAGCTCAAAAGATAATTGCTCTATTAACAAATGTTTATAGCATAATAAAGGAGTAGGAGAGAGGAACAGGATTTTTTTTTTTTTTCTCTCTGGGCCATTCCCTTCAGTTTCTTGGAAGTACAGAGAGCGATGGAATAAGCCATAAATTATTTTTGGAATGGAACCAGAGGATTCATTTTTCAGCCACTAGCAAACAGTTCTTAGCCAAACGACTGCAAGACCTTGTGGGGAATGAGACTACCAGGAATTCCTGGCTGGAAGGCTGTCACCACAGCTCTGAGCTATGACGAAATCCTGGCTTTACTGGAAGTCAGGGAAAGACTCTGGCAGGTACTGGTGGGGCCTGTGGAAATTCCCTCCAGGGCCTGGGTTTGGGGGATTGGAGAGAGCCTTCTGCAGAGCAGGCCCTTCTTTTTCAGGCTGCTGGAGGATTGGGCTGTTCCAACACAAACCTCCTGACCTGTGAGTTTCATGTGCTGCATCGTGTCTGCTCACGACTCGGGTGTCGAAGTCGAATACCCAAGTACCTCGACATGGGACTGTCTTTGGACAGAGGGTCTTTAAAGAGACCAGCAAGGCTGGGCTTCCCTGGTGGTCCAGTGGTTAAGAATTCACCTTGCAATGCGAGGGACACCAGTTCGATCCCTGGGCTGGGAAGATCCCACATGCCATGGGCAGCTGATCCTGCATACTACAGCTAGTGAAGTCCATGCACCCAGACCCTGTGCCCCACACCAGGAAAAGCCCTTGCAGTGAGAAGCCCACGCCCCACAGCCAGAGAGCAGCCCCCACTCACCGTAGCTAGAGAAAAAGCCCGCACAGCAGCGGAGACCCGGCACTGCCAAAAATAAATACATCTTTTTAAAAAGAGAGGAACAGAGAGAGAGGTGAAGTCACTGGGAGTGGGCCTGGTGTCCTCGATGAGGCTGATTAGAACACACATACACTCTCTCTCTCTCTCTCTCTCTCTCTCTCTCTCTCTCTCTCTCGGAGGAGGAGGCCATCGATGAACCAAGGGGACAGGCCTTAGAAATGACATGCCAGCACCTCGATCCTGGACTCCCAGCTGTTTGAGCCACCCAGTCTGTGCGTTTTGTTAGCAGCCTGAGCTGACTTACACTGTGTCGAAGGACACAGGCCACACACCTGGAGACTAGGGAAGAAGGTTCCGTCCCGGGCTCCCCCAGATACTCGGAAAACTTCACAAGGAGCTGTCTGATCCAGGGGGCTGGAAGTGGGCACATGGTTTGGGTTCAGGGTCAGCTGTGCCCGACCCATGCAGTCTGCCTCCTTGGAAGAGGCAGTGCGTTCTCAGCTGATACCAGCCTCTCAGGCTGCGCTGACCTCGCTCTAGGAAGCTGATCCGTCTCTGAGGGCCGCCGACAGTGAAGCGTGCCCCCGCCTCTGGCTCAGTGCTGTTTCTCCTCGCCTTGCCCTCTTCTCTCTCTCTCCCCCATGACATAAACCGTCCTGTCTTTGACCCAGCGATAATGTTTTCCTTGAGAATTACGTGTGACGTTACCAGGCATCAGTATCCAGGGCCTCTCCCCTCTCTGACTTGGGGATTTCCTACGGCTCGCTCGTGAGGTTGGGGATGATGGTGAGAGACTCGGCCGAGACAGCTCTGCTGTGGCCCAGACCACCCTTGACCACCCCTCCTTTCCCTGCTGAGAAACAGAGTTGAGGCAGGGTTAGCCTTAAAATCCCTCCAGAATGAGCATGCAGTGATGCTGGTCCAGCTGCTCAGCAAAGAGCTGCACACGCGGAGACGCGCCTGTGTCTCGGCCATGGCACCGTGAAGGCACAGCCACTTTTGACGACGTAGTGTCAACACTGAACACTGTGAATTCTGTAAAGCAGCAAGCTGCACTTACAGAAACCAGCCCTCAAGGGTCCCCAATAAGACAATGAACTTTCCTTTGACCTCACATTTGTAAGGGCTGTAAAGAGGCTTGCCCCCCAAGTCTTGCAGAGAAGTCATCATTTAAGAGAGATGTGTGAAAATGCTTGAGCCAGATGTTTGATTTTTTTTTTTTTTTAACACACAGCTTGTTTGCACACTGCCTCTTACCCACAGGGCTGCGTTGGGCCTCCGAGAGTGACTAAGAAAAACCTCTGAGATTGTTGGAGAGGAGCTTCACCTGCCAGTTTGGGCTGCAGGATCACTATAGCAACCAAACATAAATCAAGGAAATGGCCCCTTTTGTAAGTTGGTTAATAGGCACAACATGCTTCTTTAGAAAATCCAACCATTCTTTCAATGGACTTTGATTGAAAGTCAGCCTTTTCTTCAGACGCATTCACATTCACATCTAGTAGCAGCTTGTATGGCTGTCCACAGGCTAATTTATTACCCTTTAAAGATCTGGCAAAGGAAAAATGGCTCTCAGAACAATGTCTACATTCAGAGGCGTAAGCACAGAGCCACAAAAGAGCATCCTTTTGTTCTGAACTTGGAATATTAATCTTTAACCTGGGACTTTAACTTTCCCCCTCTTATGAAGTTCCTCTCATTAAAATTTTACCAATTTGATACAACTTTGTTTCTCATACGTGAGAAGGCAGGAGCAACCCATCCTCCCACTATTTTACCAAACCTTGATAGAGATTAATTGTTTCTCCGATTCCCTACTTTTTGCCTGTGGAATACTCAGCCTCAGGAATGGCTGATGAGGGAAGTTGGTGCTCTTGTCCTTCATAGGACAATTTGGTTAATGAATGAGATGGTCTTCACCCCTCTTCCTGAAGTTAGGCAAGGGCTACCAGCTGGAGAGTTAGCCGTCACACACTCCATCCCACCAAAGTGTAATTTGGAAGTAGATCCCAGGAACGTCCACCTTGGATCAGTGCCCCCGGTGTCATGGAGTATAAAGCAAAGTAGGGACACGCCAAGCCCTCCCCCCTGAGGACTAGGTCACGTCACCAAGTCCGTGAACACTTTCTCTTAAGAGAGCAGCCAAACTCCAGGCCCTGTCTTCCTTGGAGGGAGGGAAGGAGAGGAGATGGGGAAAATCCAAATGACACAGACCTTTGTAGTTTTTATAGTAGATTATGAGATGAAAAAGTCCTTCTAAACAAGAGGGAGCTGGCATTGCTCTGAAAAGCTTCACATCACAGATGGAGTCAGGCAGGAGAGACTGAGACTGATCCCTCTCTTCCTAGCCTTCTCAAATCCTGAGAAACCAAAGTCCTCAGAAGCCAGACTCTCTGCAGACGCTCACTTCCCTTCGTTGTGGTCAGCTGTCCCCACGGGCAAGAGGCGGATGAAGGGCTGATTTCAATGTGCGTGTCTGAACATGTCCCTTTTTTTTAGTGGTAGTGTGGGTTGTGAGAAGTCGTCTCCTGGCACAGGAGTGCCAGGTCACTGAGAAATAGCTTTTGCCTCAGCACTGGCATAAAAATACCTTCAGGGTCCGTGAACCTGAAAGGCCCCCACAATGTAAGGCAAAGTAAGCACAGTGTGTGAAAGGCCTCAAGAACAGAAAAAGATGCTACACGGTCAGTCAAGGAACTTGGCCTGAGAGTCACATGGGGCCAAGAGGTGTTGATGACCCCCGCTGACCGGTCAGATGGCCACGTGTGGTTCTCCACCGCATGCCTCTGTCCAAGTCGAGACAAGCACAGGAGCCAGACTGGAGCGCAAAGGCAGCGGTCTATCGGGGCGCAGAGGCTAGCTCGGCCTCTCACTGGCTCCGTTGCTCCAGACCGGCGACTTTACCCCTCCTGCCTGGTTCCTCGCCGGAAAATGAAGCTGTCGAGTATCCGCCTCATCACGCTGCTAAGAGGATCAGTGTGTCATAATAAACCATGTGAAACAGAGTCTGCCCTGTCGTAAGCGCTCCCCATTTCTAGTGTTTCTGCTGTGATTCACGTCACTGTACGGGTACTGTTGGCAGCAGGAGAGATGCATGTTACCCAACACACAGCAACACATTTTCCAGGTTAGATGACACTTTGCAGAGCTCTGGACAAAAAAGACCATCACTTTCCCAAGGCTGGAGTTACTCCATTAAGAAAATCAGAGATAGACACCAGCTTGTGTCTATGGCAGCAACTCATCCCATTAGCCTAAAGCCATCATCACCTGGTATGTTCATCTCTGTTCACAGTCCTGTTTGATGGAAACATCTCAGACTCGGGAGTTCTGGCTGAAGCGTATGTGTGGGTGTGGGTGTGCACTCACGTGCTCACGCGTGTCCTCCAATCTGCTCTCCACTACCAAAGGGAAGAACTGGTTCCCCCCACGACCCTTGCCAGTCACACAGGACCACAGCCTGGACATAATTTTTGCAATTCAGGCCAGCACTCAGCGCCCAGTTCCACAGGTGTCAGAGCCAGGAGTGGCAACCAGGGCTCCATGCTGATGCCCCGCAGTTGTTCAAAGAACTCCGTCCCGTGCACTGAGTGTCCTCGGCTTCGGCACAAGGGTCAAGTGACCGCAAATTCAGAGGAGGTAAGAGACACTGGCCAAAGACCCCGCCCCGGAGAGCGCAGCCGGCCTGCCGCAAAAGAGCCCTGCGCCCGAGAGAGTCTCGTGAGCGAATGGAGACTGCTGGAAGGGCCAGTAGAATTTAAAACTGCAAGCATGCCGTGAGACACGGAAGCCATAAAGGCACATGCTGGTAAGTTTGAATATGTAACAGTTTTAAACTTATGTACAATAATAAACATATTTAAAAGGCCGAACTAATAAAGATGATTTCAAAGTAAAATAAGTAAAAAACTGAAGAAGACTGAGATCTTTTTAAAAATATATTTTGCTCATTTTGTCATTAGTTAAGAGTTAAATTTTAAACTTTGCGTCCTCACTGAAGAGGAACATTTCTAATGCAAAAGGTTTAGGTTTCCGCCACTTCCTACGTGGCCTTAAGCAAGTGCTAGTCCTTTTTTTTTTTTTTTTTTTTTTTGCTGTGCCATGTAGCATGTGGGATCTTAACACACACCAATCCGGTTATTTCTTACAGAAGCAATTTAATATAGGAATTTGGTTGTGTAGCTGATGGAAAGCTGAGAGAGGAATCTTAGAGGTAGTGCAGCCCAGATGTCGGCTTCCACAGGGAGCTAAAGGAACACCTAGGGGGAGAGGGGCTGCTGCAAAGCCTTGGGCCCGAGGCAGACGGCGGAAGCCGAACCCTAGAGGAGGCTCAGTCACCCAGCAGAAGGCCCCAAGGCAGAGGGTTCTCCCCATACCTGCCCCTGCTGGCAGAAACTTCCGGAAGCCAGTTGGCCATGTATTCTGCCTTCCCTAGTATTTTCCCTCTTGCACCTATAAAAAGAGAAAAAAAATTTTTTTACAATCTTTGCAGAGTATCTGCCAGATTCACCCTGCACCCTGACCTTGCTCTGCTCTTTATCACAGGCTTCCAGGGCATAGAGGTCGGTAACCAAGGCCCAGCCCACCCAGCGCTGTGGCACCAGTCCCCTACGGTAACCTCATGGGACACTGGAAAGCATTGCTGTGTGTTTCCCTCCAAAGACCTTCTTAATCTGCTCATTTTCCCTAAAGGACCATATGTAACCCTAAGCAGTAGGTCCATGTTACCACTGACCACGTAGCTCTTATTGTAGAGGTGGCATGGCCAATGTGGTGGTTAAGACCCAGAGCTCTGAACCCCTTGGACTCAAATCCTGGCTATACTTGCAATGTGGTATTGGACAATTTAGCTTCTCTCTATTCCTCACTCTTCTCTTTGTGAAGTAGGATTGAGGAGAGTTCCAATCTTACAGAACTTTCATTTTAATTTCCTTTTAGGGCTATGTTCTCCTAAGTTGTAATTGGTTCATTTTCTCGGGCCCTGCCTAAAGTTTTGACATCTCAGTGGCCTGCTTGTATTGTTGCTGCTGCTAAGTCACTTCAGTCGTGTCTGACTCTTTGCAACCCCATGGACTGCAGCCTATCAGGCTCCTCCATCCATAGGATTTTGCAGGCAAGAGTACTGGAGTGGGGTGCCATTGCCTTCTCCAGCTTGTATTGCTAGAGCAGGACTATAAAAATGGGACTTCTGCTGCCTCCATGTTGACTAAGATACCACTGCTGATGTCAGATCCATGCTATCTGTGAGGAGAATCATCAGAAGCAGGAAGGGGCTCACTGAGAACAACTTCGATGACTCTGCTTTCCATCTTCCCCAGCAGTACTGGAGGATTCAGACGTATCAGGAGGCAGAGCAGGCGTGTGTGGAGGATCTGGAAAGGGGCACTTTCTCTCATGTCTTAGGTGCTTCTTAAAAGACTGTCTTGATGGCCAATTCAATAAATGTCCATAGCTGTTTTTATTTTTCCTGACCCAGCACATTTTTTTTATTGAAGTATAGCTGATTTATAATATGTCAGTTTCAGGTGTATAGCAAAATGACTCAGAGATATATTGATATATAAGGCTTCCCAGGTGGCACAATGGTAGAGAATCCTCCTGCCAATGCAGGAGACATGGGTTCAATCCCTGGATTGGGAAGATGCCATGGAGGAGGAAATGGCAACCCACTCCAGTATTCTTTACAGCATTGGACCTTGCTTCTATCACCAGTCGTATCCACGACTGGGGTATTGTTTTTGCTTTGGCTCCATCCCTTCATTCTTTCTGGAGTTATTTCTCTACTGATCTCCAGTAGCATATTGGGCACCTACTGACCTGGGTAGGATACCTGTCAGTATCCTATCATTTTGCCTTTTCATACTGTTCATGGGGTTCTCAAGGCAAGAATACTGAAGTGGCTTGCCATTCCCTTCTCCAGTGGACCACAGTCTGTCAGACCTCTCCACCACGACCCGCCCGTCTTGGGTGGCCCCACATGGCATGGCTTAGTTTCACTGAGTTAGACAAGGCTGTGATCCGTGTGATCAGATTGACTAGTTTTCTGTGATTATGGTTTCAGTGTGTCTGCCCTCTGCTGCCCTCTCGCAACACCTACCATCTTACTTGGGTTTCTCTTACCTTGGATGTGGGGTATCTCTTCATGGCTGCTCCAGCAAAGTACAACCACTGCTCCTTACCTTGAACGAGGGGTATCTCCTCACGGCTGCCCCTCCTGACCTTGAACATGGAGTAGCTCCTCTGAGCCCTCCTGCACCCACACAGCCGCCGCTTCTTGGATGTGGGGTTGCTCCTCTTGGCCACTGCCCCCGACCTTGGGCGTGGGGTCACTGGGCTGGAAGAAGCACAAGCTGGAAACAAGATTGCCAGGAGAAATTCATACTGTTCATGGGGTTCTCAAGACAAGAATACTGAAGTGGTTTGCCATTCCCTTCTCCAGTGGACCACATTCTGTCAGGCCTCTCCACAATAACCCTCCTGTCTTGGGTTGCCCCATGGGCATGGCTTAGTTTCACTGAGTTAGACAAGACTGTGGTCCTAGTGTGATTAGATTGACTAGATTTCTGTGAGTATGGTTTCAGTGTGTCTGCCTTCTCATGCCCTCTTGCAACACCTACCATGTTATTTGGGTTTCTCTTACCTTGGGCATTTGGTATTTCTTCACGGCTGCTCCAGCAAAGCTGCCCTAGTGCATGAGGGCCTAGAGGAGCCATCCCATGTTGAAGGTCAGGAAGGGCGGTGGGAGTCGATACCCCTACTTTCTCTTATGTGTCCTATACTTAACTTGTGATTACGTTGTAACTCATGCTACATTCCTCAGTTTATTTCTTATCTTTCTAAATCCTGTTTGCCCCTGTCATCTTAAGATTACTCTCTCCTAGAAAGGCTTCTAGCTATTTTAATTATTCCTAAACCCTAAACTCAACAAACTTCTTTTGCCAAAAATATTTCCCTCACAAACAGGTCTCATATAACAATCCTCCCCATGGCCTCAAACTGTGGCCTACGTGCTCATCCTGGGACATTCTTTTTAAAGATCTTTGAACAAATGTCAATGGTTATTTTATAGATTATTTTCTGGGCACAACTGTAGAAAGCTTTGTGCTTTCTCATCCTTCTCTCAAGCACCTTAACATTTTTTCCAGCCAACTCAACTGAAGAAAGGAAAGAACAAGTCAGAATCACAAGGCCTAACTCCTTCAACCTGGGGCCGTGCCTACGAGATGAGGAGAGGGGGCTGGGGCCGTGCCTCCATTTTGTCAGTAATGCCTAATGCAGCTCCTCACATCTCCCCCTTTCTTATTTTTCAGAGCTTAAGTATGAAATTCAGTAGATAAAGCAGAAACACTTCGGTTGAGTATTTTGAAAAGACACAGGGCTAATACACAAATCAGAATCAACAGGCATAAGCACATGGCTGCATTAATCATTATTGTAAAAAAGGATCCATGGGAAAGATACCTCTCCAGATTTTTAAAAAGGGAATTAGAAAGCCATTGAGAGGAAAATTCAGACTCTGCCTGCTTCGTACTCTGAATATCCTGATGTAACTTAGAAATATCAATACTAAAATCTGAATGGTTCCAGACCCTTAAAATATGATTCCTAATGCATTCCCAAGAATGTACGGAATCATTCACTTGTAAAGGGGTAATGTAAATCCATTTAAATTCAGCATGACACCTTAAAAACAACTTAATTTTTAAATTTGTAATTTCTTGCCCTATAAGCAGGACTGCTTCTTCTAAAGCATTGACCTTATTTTCTATTTTCTTATCTAAAATTTCCTATGTAGTAAGAGCTATGGAGACATTTCTGGACAGCTGATCAACAAATGAGGCAGTATACACTTCTTTTGAGAGGGCAACAGCAGAAACCATAACTGAAGCAATTATGGCAATCAAGGCAGTTAGTCCCACAATCAGAGCTGCAATGAATCTCTTAGGTCGAGAAATTAAGCCATTAAATCCATACAAAACTTTCAATGCATAATCATCAAACACAATTGCCCTTATCTCACACACTAATTGAAGTTTGCGACTGTTTTCAATGTTTCTCCAACTATTTGCCATGAAGTGGTGAGACCGGATGCCGTGATCTTAGTTTTATGAATATTGAGCTTTAAGCTAACTTTTTAACTCTCCTCTTTCACTGTCCTCAAGAGGTTCTTTAGTTCTTCAATTTCTTCCATAAGGGTGGTGTCATCTGCATATATGAGATTATTGATATTTCTCCCGGCAATCTTGATTCCAACTTGTGTTTCTTCCAGCCCAGCGTTTCTTATGATGTATTCTGCATATAAGTTAAATAAGCACAGTGACAATATACAGCCTTGACGTACTCCTTTTCCTATTTGGAACCAGTCTGATGTTCCATGTCCTGTTCTAACTGTTGCTTCCTGACCTGCATACAGATTTCTCAAGAGGCAGGTCAGGTGGTCTGCTATGCCCATCTATTGAAGAATTTCCCACAGTTTATTGTGATCCACACAGTCAAAGGCTTTGTCATTGTTAATAAAACAGAAATAGATGTTTTTCTAGAACTCTCTTGGTTTTTGATGACCTAACTGATGTTGGAAATTTGATCTCTGGTTCCTCTACATTTTGTGAAACCAGCTTGAACATCTGGAAGTTCACAGTTCATGTATTGAAGCCTGGCTTGGAGAATTTTGAGCATTACTTTACTAGTATGTGAGATGAGGGCAATTGTGTGGTCGTTTAAGCATTCTTTGGCATTGCCTTTCTTTGGGATTGGAATGAAAACTGACCTTTTCTAGTCCTGTGGTCACTGCTGAGTTTTCCAAATTTGTTTGCATGTTAAGTGCAGCACTTTCACAGCATCATAATTTACGGTTTGAAATAGCTCAACTGGTATTCCATCGCCTCCACTAGTTTTGTTCGTAGTGATGCTTCCTAAGGCCCACTTGACTTCACACTCTAGAATGTCTGGCCCTAGGTGAGTGATCACACCATCATGATCACACCACCATGAAGATGTTTTTTGCACAGTTCTTCTGTGTATTCTTGACACCTCTTCTTAATATCTTCTGCTTCTGTTAGATTCATACCATTTCTGTTCTTTATTGAGCCCATCTTTGCCTGAAATGTTCCCTTGATATCTCGAATTTTCTTGAAGAGAGCCCTGTCTCTCCCATTCTATTGTTCTCCTCTATTTCTTTGCACTGACCACTGAGGAAGGCTTTCTTATCTCTCCTTGCTCTTCTTTTTGACTCAGCATTCCAATGGGTATAACTTTCCTTTTCCCCTTTGCTTTTCACTCCTCTTATTTTCACAGCTGTTTGTAAGGCCTCCTCAGACAGCCATTTTGTTTTCTTGCATTTCTTTTCCATGAGGATGGTCTTTATCCCTGTCTCCTGTACAATGTCATGAACCTCTGTCTGTAGTTCATCAGGCACTCCGTCAATCAGATCTAGTCCCTTAAATCTATATCTCACTTCCACTGTATAATCGTTAGGTATTTGATTTAGGTCCTCCCTGAATGGTCTAGTGGTTTTCCTCACTTTCTTCAATATAAGTCTGATTTAGGCAATAAGGAGTTCATGATATGAGTGACAGTCAGCTCCCGTTTTTGTTTTTGCTGACTGTATAGAGCTTCTCCATCGTTGGCTGCAAAGAATATAATCAATCTGATTTTGGTGTTGACCATCTGGTGATGTCCATGTGTACAGTCTTCTCTTGTGTTGTTGGAAGAGGGTGTTTGCTATGACCAGTGCGTTCTCTTGGCAAAACTCTATTAATATAATGGTCATCTGAGTTAAATTCACCCATTCCATTCCATTTTAGTTCACCAATTCCTGAAATGTCAACGTTCGCTCTTGCCATCTTCTGTTCAACCACTTCCAATTTCCCTTGATTCATGTACTTAACATTCCAGGCTCATATGCAATATTGCTCTTTATAGCTTTGGACTTTACTTCCATTTCTAGTCACACACACAACTGGGTTTTATTTTTGCTTTGGCTTTGTCTCTTCATTCTTTCTGGAGTTGTTTCTCCAGTGATCTCCGGTAGAATATTGGGCACCTACCAACTTGGGGAGTTCATCTTTCAGTGTCCTATCTTTTTGCCTTTTCATACTGTTCAAGGGGTTCTCATGGCAAGAATACTGAAGTGATTTGCCATTCCCTTCTCCAGTGGACCACGTTTTGTCTGAACTCTCCACCTGACCCATATCTTGGGTGACCCTACACAGTATGGCTCATAGTTTGAGTTAGACAAGGCCCTGGTCCATGTGATTAGATTGGTTAGGTTTCTGTGATTATGACTTTCAGTCTGTCTGCCCTTTGATGGAGAAGGATAAGAGGCTTATGCAAGCTTCCTGATTGGAGAGACTGACTTAGGGGGAACACTGGGTCTTGTTCTGATGGTCACAGCCATGCTCAGTAAATTTTAATTTTCAACTTTCTGTTGATGGGTAGAGCTGTGTTCCCTCCCTGCTATTTACCTGATGCCAAACTATGGTTGAGGCAATGAAGAAAATGGTTACCTCCTTCAAAATATCTCATGCATGTACTGGTACACTCAGTGTCCCCAATCCTGTAGTGTGCCACCATGACCCACACCTCTGCTAGAGACTCCTGGATACTCACAGGCAAATCTGGGTCAGTCTTTTGTGGGGTCACTGGTCTTTTTCCTGGGTCCTGGTGCACAAGGCTCTGTTTATGCCCTCCAAGAATCTATTTCCCAGTCGTGCATAAGTTCTGGCAGCTCTAGGGTGGGGTTAATGGTGACCTCCTCCAAGAGGGCTTATGCCATACCCAAGTCTGCTGCATCCAAGTCCCTGTCCCTGTGGCAGTCCACTGCTGACCTGTACCTCGATAGGAAATGCTCAAACACAGTTCTGTCTCAGTCTCTGTGGGGTTCCTGGGTCCTGGTGTGCACAAGGCTTGTTTGAGCCCTCTGAGCCTCTCTGGCAGGAGTGGGGTTTGATTCTAAATGTGAATTTGCCCCTTCTACCATCTTGTTGAGGCTTCTCTTTTGCCCTTGGGCATGGGGTATCTCCTGACAGCTGCTCCAGTGCCTACTGTCTTACTGGGGTTTCTCTGACCTTGGACATGGGGTATCTCCTTGGCTGGGCATGGCTCCAGCACCATGTAGCTGCCACTCGCTGCTCCAGCTCACAGAAATGAAATCACCCAGCTCACAAAAGCTAAACACACTGCACTTCACGGCTGCCATATACACCCTCTACAATGGCACACACTCTGTGGACTGTGTTTCTCTCTGAAATGAACAAATCTACTTCTTAGTTATTGCTGTGTCTTTCACTGAATTTTTTTGCAGTGAAGCATCAAGAATCTGAGCTTCATTAGGTCCTGAAACCAGACACCATGGGTTTAGTCCGGGCTCAAGTCCTAGCCAGATATGCCTGAGTAACTTAGCATAGCACAAGGTCCCTGCCATGTGGGTTTGAGTCCCAATCTTAGGTAAAAAGTTTCAAACACAACTTTCAGAAATGGAAAGATGATGACCTATGCAATATTTTGTAAGCAGTGGCATAGATGGAGAGGAGATCTGAAGGACAGGAGGAAAAAGCAGTGGGAAAAACGTGCTGAGGAATCCCCTTCATAATCTGCTGGGAAATCTGCTAAATACCTGACCCCTGCTCACAGTTTTCATTGGGTGATCCTTGGCACAAAGAAGATTAAGGACAGCTTAATAAACAAAGCTGTTGCCTCTTAGGAAATAGCTTTTAAGGTGCAGCAGATAGTAGAGAGCCTTTGGGACACACTGGGGAGTAGTCCTGCAAGAGTCCTTCAGTTGTACCCTTTGCCACTCACCTATTCACAGGGGGGATTAAGGAAACAAGAAATGAGAGATTGTAAAAGAATTAAGATTTTGTTAGCCATCTGCCCTTCCAGCCATAGGGATGAGGACATCCTACCTTAACCAGAGGTCTTCTAGAATTTGAGGCAGTCACATGAGCTTTCTGCTGAGTTTGTTTTTGCTGTCCCAGTTTCCAGCACACTGGGCTTCTTGTCACTTCCATTGCACTGGGTTTTCTTTGTGTTCAGCATCCAACGTGTGAGCTTTGCCAAGTTGGGGCTTCTGCTGTTCTTGATCTCCACCTCGCAGGTGCCAAGCCAAGGTTGTTTCAGCCAGGTTAAATCTGAGAAATGGCACCAGATATGTCAGGGGAGTGTGTAATATCCTCAGTTCTGTCACATTGCAGCAAAAATTTGAAATGACAGACGAGTGTTAAAGCTTGGTTACAGCTCAGTTTTATTTGGCAAGCAAAGGAAAATGCATCCTTGAGGTGTGAGAGCGGGCCTACCCAAAAGAAGCACGTGGCTCAATTTTGACTCCTCTTTTTCTATGTTTTTTTGTTTTGTCCCTCCCTGAGCCTGCCCTGTGTAAACTGGACTTGCCAGGAGGGCTATTTGCTTCACTTGAAGTTCTCACTCTGGTCCTTGGACCTTCCTTTGTTCTATTTTTGTGGGCTTTTTTCCTTTCTTTGTCTTTTAGCCACTACTACTTTGGACTCCTTTTTCCTATTCTAACTACCTAACACATATATTAGGTGGACTGCTGTATATAGTGTTAATATTCTATATACATTTTATATATATATATATATATATATATATATAT
>SJYX01011923.1:51564-85575 GCA_006410675.1 Oreotragus oreotragus
ATTCCTGTGTGTATAACATGGGCTTCCTATGTGACTCAGTGGTAAAGAATCTGCCTGCCAAACAGATTATATCAGTTGGATCCCTGGGTCAGGAAGATTCCCTGGAGACAGAAATGGAAATCCACTTCAGTATTCTTGCTGGGGAAATCCCATGGACAGAGGAGCCTACTAGGCTTTAGTCCATGGGGTTGCAAAGATTCCAACATGACTTAGTGATTAAACAACAACAATGTTAACATGTTTCATTGAAAACATGTAAAAGTTAAGGAAAATATAAATATGTCTAATTAAAATAAGTTTTTATGAAGTGATGTAATAAAGATTGAAAATAAAAGGCAAAGACATGAAGATAATGTAAACTAAACGTAAGTAGGACTTAATTAAGAACCTGTCTGACATTTAATATTCAGAGTACTAAAGTCATTGGAAAGACACATTACATAATAATTTAAGGCAAATTTTATGAATATGTGACAGTCCTAATTCTATACAGAACAAATAACACAGGCAATGAAGCAAAAACTATTAGAAAGGCATAGTGAAGTCTGTTTTGATATTTCTCCACTTATTGATGAGTCTACACAATACCTAAAGGGACACTGGGCATTTAAATTTATTTTTTAATGAAAAAAAATCATAAAAATGGAGCATTGGTTAAAGCTATTAAATGTAGAAAAGGTTACAATAAACAAATAACCAAATATACAAGAGAACTGAATAATTCCAGAATATACATATACAAGCCTATATATATACATACACAAACACATTTGCACATATATTTCTTTCTGCATCTAATTCTATAATTAATACTAAAATTTCAGAACCCTAAAGTTTTTAAAAGCCAAACATTCTGATTTTAATCTAATAAAATTAAAAATAAGAACAAAAAAGTGAACAAAAACATACTTACTGGCTTAAAAATAAGAAAACATCAGTATATAAACATTGAAAATAAAAAATCAAAACTGATAATGCAAATTATCTAGCAATCAATTAACCACATTTCATTTGATTAGCAACATGGTATTCAGAGGAGGATGTGAAGATATTCAAAGACAAATGAGAAGATGATTGCCTTCCTTATTAAATTAAAGAAAAAAATAAAGAAACCAGGAAATTGCTCTCATGTTTTTATCCATTATATTTACTACTGTGGGCAAGAATCCCTTAGGAGAAGTGGAGAAGCCATCATAGTCAATAAAACAGTCTGAAATGCAGTACTTCGGTGCAATCTCAGAAAGGACAAAATAATCTCTGTTCATTTCCAAGGCAAACCATTCAATATCACAGTAATCAAAGTCTATGCCCCAACCAGTAATAAATTAATACTAAAATTTCAGAACCCTAAAGTTTTTAAAAGCCAAACATTCTGATTTTAATCTAATAAAATTAAAAATAAGAACAAAAAAGTGAACAAAAACATACTTACTGGCTTAAAAATAAGAAAACATCAGTATATAAACATTGAAAATAAAAAATCAAAACTGATAATGCAAATTATCTAGCAATCAATTAACCACATTTCATTTGATTAGCAACATGGTATTCAGAGGAGGATGTGAAGATATTCAAAGACAAATGAGAAGATGATTGCCTTCCTTATTAAATTAAAGAAAAAAATAAAGAAACCAGGAAATTGCTCTCATGTTTTTATCCATTATATTTACTACTGTGGGCAAGAATCCCTTAGGAGAAGTGGAGAAGCCATCATAGTCAATAAAACAGTCTGAAATGCAGTACTTCGGTGCAATCTCAGAAAGGACAAAATAATCTCTGTTCATTTCCAAGGCAAACCATTCAATATCACAGTAATCAAAGTCTATGCCCCAACCAGTAATGCTGAAGAAGCTGAAGCTGAATTGTTCTATGAAGACCTATAAGACTTCTAGAACTAACATCCAGAAAAGATATCCTTTTCAACATAGGGGACTGGAATGCAAAAGTAAGAAGTCAAGAGATATCTAGAGTAACAGGCAAATTTGGCCTGGGAGTAGAAAACAAAGCAGGGCAAAGGCTAACAGAGTTTTGCCAATAGAATCCACTGGTCATAGCAAACACTCTTCCAAGAACACAAGAGATGACTCTACACATGGAAATCACCAGATGGTCAATACTAAAATCAGATTGATTATATTACTTGCAGCCAAAGATAGAGAAACTCTGTATAGTCAGCCAAAACAAGACCAGGAGCTGACTGTGACTCAGACCATGAACTCCTTATTGCCAAAATCAGACTTAAATTGAAGAAAATAGGGAAAACCACTAGACCATTCAGGTATAACCTAAATCAAATCCCTTATGATTATACAGTGGAAGTGACACATAGACTCAAGGGATTAGACCTGATAGAGTGCCTGAAGAACTATGGTCAGAGGTTTCTGACATTGTACAGGATGCAGTGATCAAGATTATCCCCAAGAAAAAGAAATGCAAAATTCTTGTCTGAGAAAAGAAGAGAAGTGAAAGGCAAAAAAGAAAAGGAAAGATATACCCATTTGAATGCAGAGTTTGAAAGAATAGCAGGTACAGATAAGAAAGGCTTCTTGAGCAATCAATGCAAAGAAATAGAGGAAGACAATGGAATGGGACAGATTGGAGATCTCTTGAAGAAAATTAGAGATACCAAGGAACATTTCATGGAAAGATGAGCACAATAAAGGACAAAAATGGTATGGACCTAACAGAACCATGAGATATTAAGAAGAGGTGGCAAGAATACATGGAAGAGCTATATAAAAATAAAATCTTCATGACCCAGATAACCAGGATGGTGTGATCACTCACCTAGAGCCAGACATGCTGAAATGTGAAGTCAAGTGGGCCTTAGGAAGCATTATTATGTACAAAGATATTCGTTCAAATCCTAAAAGATGATGCTGTGAAAGTGCTGCAGTCAGTATGCCAGCAAGTGTGGAAAACTCTGCAGTGACAACAGGACTGGAAAAGGTCAGTTTTCATTCCAGTCCCAAAAATCCAATACCAAAGAATATTCAAACTGCAGCACAATTGCTCTCATCTCACACGCTAGCAAAGTAATGCTCAAAATTCTCCAAGTCAGGCTTTAATAGTACGTGAGCTGAGAACTTCCAAATGTTCAAAATGGATTTAAAAAGTCAGAGGAACCAGAGATCAAATTGCAGTTGGATCATCAAAACAGCAAGAGAGTTCCAGAAAAACATTTACTTCAGCTTTATTGATGGCACCAAAGTCTTTGACTAGGTAGATCTCAACAAACTGTGGAAAATTCTGAAAGACATGGGAGTACCAGACCACCTGACCTGCCTCCTGAGATATCTGTATGCCGGTCAAGAAGCAACATTTAGAATTGGACATGGAACCACAGACCATTTCCAAATTGGGAAAGGAGTACATCAAGGCTGTATATTGTCACCCTGCTTATTTAACTTACATGCAGAGGACATCATGAGAAAGGCTGGGCTGAATGAAGTGCAAGCTGAAATCAAGACTGTTGGGAGAAATATCAACAACCTCAGATACGCAGATGACACCACCCTTATGGCAGAAAGTGAAGAGTAACTAGAGCCTTTGATGAAAGTGAAAGAAGAGAATGAAAAAGTTGTCTTAAAGCTCAACATTTAGAAAACTAAGATCATGGCATCTGGTCCTATCACTTCATGGCAAATAGATGGGGAAACAGTGACACACTTTATTTTCTTGGGCTCCAAAATCACTGCAGATGATGACTTTATCCATGAAATTAAAAGATTCTGGCTCCTTGGAAGAAAAGCTTTGACAAACCTAGACAGTATGTTAAAAAGCAGAGACATTAATTTGCCGACAAAGGTCTGTCTAGTCAGTTATCATTTTTCCAGTAGTCAGTCACATATGGATTTGAGAGTTGGAAAATGACTTTATCCATGAAATTAAAAGATTCTGGCTCCTTGGAAGAAAAGCTTTGACAAACCTAGACAGTATGTTAAAAAGCAGAGACATTAATTTGCCGACAAAGGTCTGTCTAGTCAGTTATCATTTTTCCAGTAGTCAGTCACATATGGATTTGAGAGTTGGAATATAAAGAAAGCTGAGTGCCAACGAATTTATGCTTTTGAACTGTGGTGTTGGAGAAGACTCTTGAGAATCCCTTAGACTGCAGGGAGATCCCAGTAGTCGGTCCTAAAGGAAATCAGTCCTGAATATTCATTGGAAGGACTGATGCTGAAGCTGAAACTCCAATACTTTGGCCACCTGATGCAAAGAGCTGAATCATTTGTAAAGACCCTGATGCTGGGATAGATTGAAGGCAGGAGGAGAATGGGACAACAGAGAATGTGATGGTTGGATGGCATCACCAACTCAATGGAAATGAGTTTGAGAAAGCTNATTGGAAGGACTGATGCTGAAGCTGAAACTCCAATACTTTGGCCACCTGATGCAAAGAGCTGAATCATTTGTAAAGACCCTGATGCTGGGATAGATTGAAGGCAGGAGGAGAATGGGACAACAGAGAATGTGATGGTTGGATGGCATCACCAACTCAATGGAAATGAGTTTGAGAAAGCTCTGTGGGTTGGTGATGAACAGGGAAGCCTGGCAGTCTACAGTCCATGGGGTGGAAAGGAGTCAGACAGGCCTGAGCAACTGAACTGAACAAACTGAAGGAAAGTAGAAATTAGTGGTTTTATAAAGATAAGAGCTAAAGTTAAATAAATAGGAAAAGAGGAAAAGTAAATATAACCACTGGTTTGCTAAAGATGAAAATGCCATTTAGAAGGTTTGTGATAATGAAGAAATAAGAAAAAGGAAAAACAATAAAAGTTAAGGGAAATTAAAGTAGGTGTGTGTGTGTGTGTGTGCACGTGCAAGTGCACACATGTGCTTGTGCACTAAGTTGCTTTAGCAGTGTCTGACTGTGAGACCCTATGGACTGCAGCCTGCCATCTCCTCTGTCCATGGGATTCTCCAGGCAAGAATACTGGAGTGGGTTGCCATGTCTTCCTCCAAGGGATCTTTTGACACAGGGATTAAACCCACAGCTCTTATATCTACCTGCATTGGCAGGTGAGTTCTTTACCACTAGTGCCACCTGGGAAGCCCAAAATAGCTATAACCATAAGTAAAGTATATTAAAAAAAGCCTGAAAGTTTACGATAATTGAGTGATTTATTAATGAACTAATAAACCAGCATTTACCAAAGAGTCATTGGAAACTATACAAATTGGAAAAGTTGATTTAAAATCTATCAGTAAGAAATATAACAGAATGATTTCTATATGAAATTTTGTAAATATGTTATTTCAAATTTAGAAAATGCTATAAAGCAACCTGATTTCTTTAATGCACCTGCATACATTACACCAAAAAGAAAATCAATTTACAGAGCTGCAAGCAACGTTCAAAAATAAGAACTTCTAAATTCATTTAAACTAATATCAGAACTATTGCCATTGTCACTATTGTTTTTATAGAAATAAAAAACAGTTTTCATAATAAAATATAAATGTGTATTAAGATATAAGATTAAAAATATACAATATTACTAATGGCACTATATTATTAAATAAAATGGTGACAAATTATAGGTAGCCTATTCCTGATGAGTACTATTATACTTTATGGAAACCTAAAACAATCAAAGTGAATAAGAAACCTACCAAAATTCACTAAAGTGACTGAATATGAAACAATGCTAAAAGACTTAACTGTTATCCTAAATAACAAACAGCAAAAAATGAAATGTGTATTCTATGCATAATAGAAACAATCACCACAACAAAAATTCTTTGGCAAAAGTTAAAAAGAAAGATGTGGGTGTGTGTTAGTTGTTCAATCTTATCTGACTCTGCGATCTCATGGACTAAAGTCCACCAGGCACATCCATCTATGGGATTGTCTTCTCCAGTCATCTTCCAGACCCAGAGATTGAACCCTGCATTGCAAGCATATTCTTTAGCTACCAGTGAAGTCCCAAAAGAAAGATACGTGTGCATGCTCAGTCACAGTCTATGTATGTAAAACTTTAAAGACTAAAGATGTGCTTTAAGAGCAAATAGAAATATAAAACACATCCTTATTTATAATCATATTACAAAAATATAAATTTTCCAAAATCTAAGTATAAGCTTTATTACACTAAAACAACTGATATACCAATTTACTTTATTTAGTATCTAACAGGGTCACTACACTAAAAATATATACTTTGGTATACTTGAAAACAGGTTAAGGGAAAATATGACAACTAGCAGTGAGACTAGTTGCCAGGAACACATAACCATCTGTGCCATGACCTTGACCTTTGACACAGTAGCTAAGCATAGAAAAGTGAATGAATGGTTTTGAAAAATAATGCATTAGAAGTATGAAGCTATTTCTAACATTTGAGCAAGAATAGAAGCACAAAACTGAAAAATGTTTGCCTCTTGGAAGAAAAGCTATGACAAACCTAAACAGCATACTGAAGAGCAAAAACATCACTTTGCTGAGGAAGATCCATATAGTCAAAGCTATGATTTCTAAAGTAGTCGTGTATGGATATGAGAGTTGGGCCATAATGAAGGCTGAGCACCAAAGAACTAATGCTTTCAAATTAAGGTGCTGGAGAAGACTCTTGAGAGTCCCTTTGACTGCAAGGAGATAAAACCAGTCAATCCTAAAGGAAATCAACCATGAATATTCATTGGAAAGATTGATGCTGAAGCTGACGCTCCTATTCTTTGGCCACCTAATGCAAACAGCCGACTCATTGGAAAAGATCCTGATTCTGAGGGCAGGAGAAGAAGTGGGCAACAGAGGATGAGATCATTGGATGGCATCACAGACTCAATGAACATGAGTTTGAGCAAACTCCAGGAGATAGTGAAGGATAGGGAAGCTTGATGTGTTGCAGTCCATGGGGTTGCAAAGAGTTGGAACATGAGTGACTGAACAGCAACAGAAAGGATGAAATAGTTTTTTTCAAAACAATATTATTTCACAGATAATGTTGTCAGATACTCTGTTCTTTGCTGTTATCATTCTTTTATGTGTCACTAAACAAGTTAATATGAGATATTCACACTACAAGAAACTTTTCAGAATACTGTTTCTTGTATTCTGTCCCTACTTGTTTCTATGGCCTTATTTTTGTTCTTATGTAGAGACGAGCATTGGAATACAATAGAAATTTGTATGCAAGTATCTTGGGTTAAACCAGCTAATAACATGCTGACTGCTTTGGATTTTTCTTTAGAGCATTATTCAGTGTTTATAAAAATGATCTGCCAGTATTTGATTTCTGTAAGCTAAGGCACATATTTATCACCACATAATGTGGTATCTGCTCTCAGAAGGCAGGAGCAGAAAGGATGGAGGATGTTTCCACATCTGTCTCCTCCAGGTGGCAGTTGTGCCTCCTTCCCCACTGTTTTCTTCATTAATGCTAATTTAGCCTTTTAAGAACTGGCAATTGTTTTGCAAAATTTGAGCATTTTTTGTCCCCTTAGAGGAATAGATCTGAGAATTTGCAGGACTGATTAAATTAAAAAAAAAAAAGTTATGGAGTAATCTCGTGTCCTCATGTATATTGCTCTGTTTCTCAACCTGACAATACAATTTACTGGCATGATTATCAACACTGTAAACAAATCTCAATTCCAAGAAACCTCATCCTGTGAGGAATTTGGGTAAAAAGTCTGAAAATGAAATATTTATGTTCTTTGTCCAAATGGATGGAATCTGAATCTTATCCTAAGATGAAACTCATTCTCTTCCCCACTAAATATTTAAAACATGTGAGTGCCTGGCATATATACACAGTTTATACATGCAATTGGATGTAAGAGGACTTAACAACATCATAATCTTTGTATTAAGAAATAAAATAATGGAAAGGGGATTTTCTGTGTTTCTCCTTTAAAAAAATTGCAGAAAATATCCTTCATTTCCATGTTTTCATTCATTCATTTATTCAGTAAATAGTTGCTGAGAACCTGTGTTCAAGGAATGATGCTAGTTGCTGTTAGAATCTGATATTGTCTACAGAAAATTAGATTTTAGAATGGCAGACTATGTGTGTAATAGTTTTAGTATAAACTGTGCAATAATAAGATTTTTAAAAGGAATGCTCACTGGAGATAATGAGAGCTAAATGAGAAAATTCTCATAGGAAATGGTGACCTGTGACAGGAAACTTCTAAGATGTTTTACTCTTGGAATGATATAGTGCTATCCCTGGAATTCCTTCTTGAAAAGTTGTCCTTTGTTCAGCCGCTAAGTTCTATCTTACTCTTTGTGACCCCAACAACTGCGGCACACAGATTTCCTTGTCCCTCACTGTCTCCCGGAGTTTGCGCAGTCTAATATCCATTGAGTCGATGATGCTATCCAACCATCTCATCTTCTGTCACCCTCTTCTCATTCTGCCTTCAATCTTTTCCAGCATCAGGGGCTTTTGCAATGAGTTGGCTCTTCACATTAGGTGGCCAGATTATTATAACTTCAGTTTCAGCATCAGTACTTCCAATAAGTATTCAGGGTTGATTTCTTTTAGGACTGACTGGTTTGATATCCTTGCAGTCCAAGGGACCCTCTAGAATCTTACCCAGGACCACTGTTTTGAAGGCATCAATTCTTTGGCACTCAGCCTTCTTTATGGTTGAACTCTTACATCCGTACAAGACTACTGGAAAAACCATAGCTTTGACTATAGGAACTTTGTCTGCAAAGTGATGTCTCTGTGTTTTAATACAGTATCAAGGTTTGCTACAGTTTTCCTTGCAAGGAGCAAATGTCTTAATTTCATGGCTGCAGTCACCATCCACAGTGATTTTGGAACTCAAGAAAATAAAATCTGCCATTGTTTCCACTCTTTCCCCATCTATTTGCCAGAAAATGATGGTACTGGATGCCATGATTTTAGTTTTTTGAATGATGAGTGTTAAACCAGCTTTTTCACTTCTTGGAATGACTCCTGTGTAATTCCTTCCCCTTAAGTGGGGATTAGATGTAGTGACATGCTTCTAGTCAGAAGCATAGAGCAAAAGTGATAGGACATCACTTCTGTGATCTACTTATAAAAGACAAAATTCCATGTATTTGGAATGTTATTAGGCTCTTCTCCCATGCTCATATTGTTAAAGGAGACTGTGTTGTGAGGTACCATATGCATATGCTCATGTGGCAAAGAACTAAGGTCAGCTTCTGGCCAATGGCCAGCAATGAGCTGGGATGCTCAGCTTATGAGGAATTGAATGTCAACAAACACACGTTTGAACTTGGGAAATGGATTATTTTGCAGTGAAGACCTGAGATGCCTGTAGTCCTGGTGCATGCTCTGACCACAGATTCATGACAGACTCTCAGTAAGAGGTCAAAGCTGTGCTTGGATTCTGACTCTCAGAAATTATGAAATGATATTTTTTGTCTTAAGATACTGTTTTGGAATAATTTGTAAATAGACTGGTAACTAAAACAAAGCTCCAGCAACTCTAACTGGAAGGATTTACTAACTCAAGTAATAATCTTTGAGAGACTCTTATATGTTAAGTACTCCATATACAGTAATAGAGAAAACTAAAGCCTATACTCATCCACCTTATGGCCTACTAATAAACTATGCAACAATAATTATGCAAATTTAAAAAATTAAGTTGTGTTAAGTTCAATGAAGGAAATGTGCTGTGTGCAAAGAGTGTGTCAAATAAGGGTATACAGGCTAGGCTGGGGCGTATGTTATGTCTTCCCTCAAGAAATTACATACTATGAAAAAAAAAAGTAGGTATGAGGGTAAGACTAGAATTTTGGGTAAGGAACAGAAAACTGTCCTTACTAACTGAAGGGAAAACGTGTGCAAAGACCCTGAGGCTGGTACCTAGAAAGACAAAGACTGTGACATGTTGAGCTTTATTTTATAAAACATTAAGTACTTGGGATTGTTTCCTAGAAAGCTATAAGATTTTGAAGTTTGAGCAAGGACATTGATAATCATATTAATCATTTTAGAGAGACTGCTATTGCTACCTTGTGAAGAAAGCATGGATACTGAGATGTCAATGAGGATCTGAGAAAAGTTGGTGATTTTATGACTATGATGATGATGACTATGATGGGTATAGAGAGTAGAAAGGGAATAAAATGCTCTATAGAATGTAATTAGCTGTGATGCTGCAATATAAAATTATAAAATGTCTAGATTTTATGGAAACCCAACATATTTACTGAATGTGAATGCATTTTATTTCATCAATCAGAAGTGATTAATGGTAACTTGTAATATATAAAAATATTCTTTATATGTGGGGGAATGATGCAAAAAGATTAGTTATACTTTGCTATAGATTTCAATAGCATAATACTGTTTCTGTTCCTCTACAAAAATGATCATAATAACTTATTTAAAAGACTTAATTTTTGCCATAGATTTGCTAATGATTTTTATATTTCTATGTTCATCCATTTCAGCTGTTTTCTTTTCTAGCACAGTTGCAAAGATTGACACAAATTGAGAAAAATAATTTTATCAAATCCATGTAAGGAAGAGAAAAGTATATAGTACATAATAGTGGAATAATTTCTCACTTATTCGGCAACTTTTTTTTTTCTTAGGAAGATCAAAGTTCAGGTAATTAGTGATGTAAAGTGATATATTCCCCAAAATATATCAATAGATACTTGAATGAAACGATCTTCTTTAATACAAGAGATTCCAGGAGATAATTCAGTCTAATCACTTGAAGGGACACTTTCTTTCAAATCTAACTTTGTATAAAGAAGAATATTTCATTTTATCAAACATTCCATATTATTCTATTATACAAAATATTGTAGTCAGATCAAATAATATCTATACTGCATTTTTGATGATGAGCATATAGCAGCAGGATTCTTTTTAACCTATTATGTAGTTAAAAGGATCATTTAGACGAAAACTAAAAATAGCACATTTACCCTGATATGGCCCTTTGCTTTTCAACTTATACCCCGCTTCAAATAGATTCATAACACTTATGACTTTTCTCTAGTTAGTCTCTATAGTAAAGAGTCACTTCTGAAAAAGAACATGCCATGAAATACGTCAGTATTATACTTATAAATTATAAGTATTTAATAATACTTTAATATTTTATAAATAATATGTATTTGTTCCTCTCCAGAGGACTATGAAATTACCAGCTTTTCTAACTAATATACATGCTTTTTTCTGTATCAAGTTTTATAAAAGTTTTAAACTTAATAATTTCCTCTTAAATGCTACAGGGCAACACCTAGAAATTTGCCTTTATTTTGAATTCTGTACTACCTTCAGCTCCAAATTCTGTGATGTTCTTAATAAAAGCACATCTTGTTTTGCCAAAGGCTGGTGCTTTCCCAGGAGTCTAGTTCCCTGCCTCCATTTAATGATTATTGGGCATAATTGTTCAGGTTTCACTGATTAGCGTCTATCACCTTGACAGCCGTTTTAACCTTATTCTGATAAAGGGCAAATACTGTCTCATCATCTTTGGGTTATTACACTTTGTTCATACTCAGTGATTATTGACTCTGTACCTCCTACTCAGATTTAAATAAAAGGCCACTTATACCATATGAGACAACCTATGCTTTAATTTTATGAAGGTCATGCTTACGCCAGGAGCTGCTAAGCCATCAACCTAGACTCCAAACATCTGCTCAGGGTTAGCATTAAATAGATCCCCAGAAATCCACAGTAGAAATACAATGAAATTGCACATAGGAAAAAAAAAATTAGAATGCACTTAATATTGTATCAATATTGAAGAAAAGCTATTTAACAATTATATGTGAGAGATTGTTCTGGCCATTACAACTTAGCTTACATAGAAATTTGATAAACAGTTTTATTGATCATTCTTTGAGCAATTAAAAACAGATTTCTGGAAACAAGAACAAAAGTTGATGAATAATTTCATTCTTCTTTTGTCAGCTCCTACAGGGTTTTCTTAAAAGCAAAACTAAAGCATCATAATAGGAATATTTGTAAACATACTTTTTACAAATGCATGATGCTGACACCAAATTCTACTGAGTACCTTAAAGTAAACGCTTATGCAATGTTTTTTTTTATATGATAATATAATTCTATAATACTACTGAAAACAGTAAGGAAGTCAGTCGAATAATATCTTCTTCCTCGAAGGTTGACAGGGGATCATGCTCTGTTCTTAAAGAGAAAAGCTGCTATTGAGACATCTGCCTCTGTCATTTACAGACCAGTCTACTGCAGATTGTTTCACAGTGGAGCTCTTACACAGAAGATGACTAACAGAGGAAGGAGGAAACAGGCCTCTTGTCCTAGGACTGAATTAACACTGCATTACTGTTGCTCATTTTGACAAATTAATCAAAAAAACCTTCCACTCATTTCTGTTTTAACCCTCATATCAAAATTGAGCCATGGTCATTTTTACTTCTTTTTCACAGGGAAGACAGCTAAAGATCATAGGACCTCAGAAATTTATTCATATAATAAAAGTTGAAGGCAAAATTTAACATGAGTTTATCTGGTCACTGACTATGTAAAATTGGTGAAACCACTGATTTTCAAATTAAGTCTCTAATATATTCTCTTTCTTAAGAAAAAATATCTAATATTAACTTGTAAAAATTAAATGGTATGAATTCCTTATACAGGTGTTGCAAGAGACAGACTGCAGACTCAGATTTATCAGAACATTTAAAAGATATGGAATAATACAAACATTTTGACCTCAAAAGAAAATATTCAGTTCAGTTCAGTTCAGTAGCTCAGTCATGTCTGACTCTGTGCAACCCCATGGACTGCAGCATGCCAGGCCTCCCTGTTCATCATCAATGCCCAGAGTTTACTCAAACTCATGTCCACTGACTCAGTGATGCCATCCAATCATCTCATCCTCTGTTTTCCCATTCTCCTCCCACCTTCAATCTTTCCCATCATCAGGATCTTTTCAAATGAGTCAGTTCTTTGCATCAGGTGGCCAGACTATTGAAGTACTATAGAAAAAATTAGTTAATATATAATTAATTTCAACTATTATAAGATATTATTCAAAAAAGCAGATAGTTATAACTTACTAAAATCCATGTATTTGTGGGGATATGCTACATGATATAGGTGAGATCACACATCATTGGGAAAAATAAGGGTTGCTTTTATGAGTCAGTTCTTTGCATCAGGTGGCCAGACTATTGAAGTACTATAGAAAAAATTAGTTAATATATAATTAATTTCAACTATTATAAGATATTATTCAAAAAAGCAGATAGTTATAACTTACTAAAATCCATGTATTTGTGGGGATATGCTACATGATATAGGTGAGATCACACATCATTGGGAAAAATAAGGGTTGCTTTTGGAAAACTGATTTACTATCTGGAGAGAAAAAATTAAGCTGGATTCCTATATTTTATATTTTACAAAGATAAAAGATTAAAGACCAAGCTATGAAAAGCCAAACTCTGAGGTTAATACAAAGAAATATGAGATTGGTGCTAGAAGGAACTGCTTACATAACACAGTGAAAATGAGATTTGATTACATTGAAATTAAGGACTTCTACTGAATAAAGGACACTATGAATAAACATAGAACTCAGATGACAGGCTTGTAGATATTATATACAGAAATAAAAAAGCTCCAAGGAATTTATTTCCTTTGGCTTTATCTTCAAATTATTGATAATATCCAGAATCTCACCACGTTTCATTATCTTTTCTGTTTTTCTGACATCAAGTTCAAACTGTTATCTTCTTTTGCCTGGTTGCTATCATACCTTCTTGAATGGTCTCTGCTTCTATACCTGCCCAGCTACTGTCTCTTTCCAACACAGCAACTGGAATGATTTTNTGTTATCTTCTTTTGCCTGGTTGCTATCATACCTTCTTGAATGGTCTCTGCTTCTATACCTGCCCAGCTACTGTCTCTTTCCAACACAGCAACTGGAATGATTTTTTTTTTAATCATAAACCTGAGCATATCATTCCTTTGTTCAATAATTGCCACTGTTATCCCATCTCACTCAGAGTAAAAATTGTGTCTGTTTTCTACCTATATTTCCTACTATCATTAATCTCTTCTGTTGCTTTCATACTCTTCTTCAAATAGTTGGCATTGTGTGCTCATCTTAAGTCTCTGGTTAGCTTCTCCCAGGGATGCTTCCTCTAGATATTTTCCCAAATAATAACCATGCCTTCTCTGGCAACCCACTCCAGTATTCTTGCCTGGAGAATCCCATGGAGAGAGGAACCTGGCAGGCTACAGTCCATGGGTTTGCAAAAAGTTGGGCATGACTGACAGAGTAACACACATAACCCATCTCCAAGTTCTCATTTAATGTCACCTGCTTGAAGAGTTCTATGCTAATCACCCTTCTCCCAATATCTTTATCCTGTCCTACTTTTCTTTCTTCTCTGCTTATCACCCTCTAATATACTATTTAATTATCTCATTCATTATTACCTTGTGTATTGCTTTCTACTCAGTACCATCCTCCTCTGAAACTGAAAGGCACTTAGTCCTGTCTGATCCTTTGTGACCCCATGGACTACACAGTCCAGGGAATTCTCTAGGCCAGAATACTGGAGTGAGTAGCCTTTCCCTTCTCCAGGGTATTTTCCCAATCCAGGGATTGAACCCAGCTCTCCCATATTGCTGGCGAATTCTTTACCAGCTGAGCCACAAGGGAAGCCCATCATCCTCCTCTACTGTCAATTAAAACATAACCTTCAGGCTAGAATATTTTTTGTCATCAATCTATTGCTCACAAGTTCTAAGTGCTTAAAATCAATGCTTACAGAACAGTGTGTGTGCGTGTGTCTGTGTGTGTGATAGTCACTCAGCTGTGTCCAACTCTTTGTGACTCTGTGGATTATAGCCTGCTGCCAGGCTCTTTTGTCCATGAAATTCTCCAGGCAAGAATACTGGAGTGGATTGTCATTCCCTTCTCCAAGGGATCTTACCAACCAGGATTGAACCCTGGTCTCCTGCATTGCAGGCAGATTCTTTCCTGTCTGAACCACCAGGGAAGTGTCAATAAAAATCTAATTAGTGACTAAGTTAATGAGCAAATGTATGAAGAGAAGGAAATTATTAAATTGTTCTGAAAATCAATCAAGCAGAGATGAGAAGCAAGCATTCCATGCAAGAAATTGTCAAAATAAGAAACTTATATATCACCATGGTTAGATGATGTGGAGAAAGGGAACCTTCCTCACACACTATTAAGGAATGAAGCTGTTATAGCCAGTTTGAGATTACTGGCAATTCTTTGTTAGGTTAGTTATGTTTATCACCCATGGCTCAGTGATCTTTTGGCTTGCTAGTCATCTCATAGGAGGTGCCTATACACATATTTGTTACAGTAGTTTTTGAGCCAGCATGAGATTGGAAAACACCTAGTTATACATGATTAAGTTCAGTTCAGTCACTCAGTGGTGTTCGACTCTTTGCGATCCCATGAATCTCAGCACGCCAGGCCTCCCTGTCCATTACCAACTCCCGGAGTTCACTCAGAATCACGTCCGTCGAGTCAGTGACTAAAGAGGAGTATAAATAAAATATACAGATGCACACCATGGAATACCATGAATTAGTTACAAATCAGGAATTAGCTATATATCAAGCAAACAAGATTATAATTTATAGAGCTAGGAATTAGATACATATCAAGGAACCTAGATTATAGTTTATAAAGTGATTATAGAAATAAACAATGAAACCATGAAGAACATAACTGAAATACAACTTTGGTACATGCAAATTAAAAATACACAATGCTTATTTTACAAGGACACACGTGTTCAAGAACTTAGATCAGTCGCATTGTAGTGGTTGTCCATGAAGAAGAGAGGAAAGAACCTGATGATGACCAAAACCAACTGCAACAGTATTTCCAGTGGCTCAAGAACAAGATCTGGCTCCTAACCTGCCCTCCAGGCATAAGCATCTTTTGTTGCTTCTCCCATCCCTTTTCTACTTTCAGTTTTTGAAGTTTACCCAACAACTTTTCAAATTCCTGTATTAAGTTCCTTGTGTAAAACATCTAGAATGGTTTATCTTTCCTTGACTGNTTCTCCCATCCCTTTTCTACTTTCAGTTTTTGAAGTTTACCCAACAACTTTTCAAATTCCTGTATTAAGTTCCTTGTGTAAAACATCTAGAATGGTTTATCTTTCCTTGACTGTATACTGACCAGTGCAATACCTGATGACATTAGTCTCCAATGATTGAATGATTAGCTCGAGCTCTGAAGTTGAGAAAAAAAGAAAGTAAAATGGAAATGATAGGTTTAACAGGTATAGTATTTAAAAGAAAAAAATGTCAAATGAAAATATATTTATAAGCTAAAATTTATTTAAATATTTCTTCACTTTACATTTGGGGTTTCCAATAATTTATTAACAGATGGTTGGTGTGTGTGTATGTGTGTGTGTTTAAAGAGAGAGCAGAAGAAGAATAGAGAGCAGAAAGAGATATAAGGTCAAGGAAATAATCATGGAATATTATACCAGTAGGGCACGTTATCCCCAGAAATAAGGTATGCTTGGGGATGAAATAGCTCTCTTTTATGAGGAAATTTTCTGGAAAGAAGGTCAAATGTCAGGCTTTAATGGCCAGTACCTCTGGCAGCTGAAAAATAAGTGCCTTGATCCTGAGGGGGAATCTGAGCAACACACCACAGTGGACAATTAAGATGCCAATTTTCTGTCACATTGTCCATTACACCAACTTGTATCCTCTCCTTTACCATCCATGCCCCACTGAGACTGGGTGTGCAGGTAGAGTGACAGATGGAAAAGTGTGACCCTTTATCTTCCTCTCCCCACCTCCTTCTTACCCTCCTTTCCCTCCTTTATTTTCCTCCTTAATAACATATCTCTAAAAAACAAAAATAGGGTGTAAATTGTATTTGCTATTGATAGGAGATCAATCATTTCCCTTCCTACTTAAAAAGATTAGAACAATAATTCTTTGTTCATCTATTTCTTGAGCGCAATTTTATTAATTAATTGCTGTGTGTTTAATAATTAAAAAAGAAACCTTAATTTTATTTTTAATTTTGAAGGCATTCTTATTCAGCTAAATAGTTCTCTGGCTTTCTTTATATAAACATGTATCTTGATATCAGGATGAAATAAGCACAAGGTGGTGACAGCCTAATGGCAGAATTACAAGAGCTGCCAAGTGGAAATGAAATGTTAGATATAAGGTATCCAAATATTCTTTTTCTTCACATCTAGTTTGTCTTGTAAGTGAAGAGGAATTATCTTTGAGAAAGTAATCTGTAGGCAGAGAAGTTAAAATATTCCTATCTTTTTCCCAATAATATGAATTATGCTCTATTTAGTGGAAATTTTTAAATTGATGAAAAAAATTAAACTCTTCTTATGAGAGGATCATAAAATGAGCAATCAACCTTCAATTACACTAATGCTGACAGCCAATTCTGTATATTAAAATATTAGGAATGCATATTAGTAACTCCTGACTTTTTAATGTTTGCAATAGTATAGGGAACTAATATTTTGGTATGATATAGTCCTATGTTTCACCCTAGCTAAACTGATGTTGAGTAAGTTACTTAACCTTTTCAAAGTTTTGTTTTGCTTTGTTTTGCTTTTTTTTCCGTAAAATGGACATAAGCACTTACATCGGTATATATAAATAATTAGATTTATCAAGGCATAGATTTGTTTGATTTCATAATCTAAAGAAGCATAATTTAAATTTCTGAATCGTTTGTGTAATCTTTTATGGTAAATATAGGAAGGGTAAATAGTCATTGTTTGGGATTATCAAATCTTTTCATTAAATACCCAAAAGTATGCCTTATTTGACATCAATCATTTGCAAAGCTAGAGGGGATGTGGATCAAAGGAATCAATGCCTTCACTCTGTCATCCTAGGACAATGTTGTGCCAGAGTACTTCTTACCAAAGAGCAGTTTCAAGCACAAAAAAGTGAGCATGTGAAATTAATTTCTCTTAAAGCAAATTTGTCCACTTAGATTGAAACCAAGGCCTAAAGACCCAAGTACACAGACATAGACACAAGTGGTTTCAATCCAATACTGAAAATTTCTCAGACCTAGATACCTAAGTTCTGTAAAGCAATGAATTTGAGTATTGCATGAAAAACATTTCAAGTAGGAATGTTCCTATATTGAACTTGAATTTGTGGGGGCCACTTCCTTTCCTCAAAGACCAGCAGCTCATTTGGGAGCTAGGCTTATGCTGTCACATCAGACATTGCTGGTTAGTTAGAGAACCAATTTTATTTTTATTTTCCTTTCCTTGTTCCTTTGTTCCTTATTTGCTTTCTTCCTTTTCATTCATAATAATAACCTGTGGCACAAAAAGCAGTGAAATTAGTATGATCATTGGCTATCACTAGAAACTAGAAAAATAGATAATTGTAGCTGTATTTACTCTCCAGAACTATGCGCTACCCATGTTGGTGGCTCAGACGGTAAAGTGTCTGTCTACAATGCAGGAGACCTGAGTTCCATCCCTGGGTTGGGAAGATCCTCTGGAGAAGGAAATGGCAATCCACTCCACTACTATTGCCTGGAAAATCCCATGGACAGAGGAACCGGTAGGCTACAGNTGGTGGCTCAGACGGTAAAGTGTCTGTCTACAATGCAGGAGACCTGAGTTCCATCCCTGGGTTGGGAAGATCCTCTGGAGAAGGAAATGGCAATCCACTCCACTACTATTGCCTGGAAAATCCCATGGACAGAGGAACCGGTAGGCTACAGTCCATGGGGTCGCAAAGAGTCAGACATGACTGAGCAACTTCACTCTCCTTTCATGTTGATTAAATCGGAATTGATCATATACCATCCAGCACTAATTCTAATATATAGTCCAATAACTGCTTAAATGCCCAATAACTTTATGTTAGAGCTATATATCATGATATCGTCAACCAAATACTCCAAAGTTAATCATTTTTCAAGATTTTACTTGGTTACCACAATTATTTTAAAATTGCCATATTCAAAAGTTATAAATTACATATTTTACAAAAGTCTATGTAAAATATATTTGTATTTCAGAAAATGTGGGTGGAGTGAAGGGCAGGAGTAAGAGAGAAAAGAAAAGAAAAACCATAGTTCCTGCTACCACAGCAAGGAGATCCCATTTAAACAATTACATCTGACATTGGTTCATTAACTTTTATAAAGCATCTTAAACTTATGATGTCATCGTTCAATAAGTCAGAGGTCCTGATCTTAAATACAATAGTCGTCTAAAAGGATAAAGATTAGTGTGAACTAGAAAGGTCAAAAGAATTAAAAATGAGGTATAACAAAGTGGATTATGAAGGATAATTAGAATTAAATATGTGAAGAATAAAAGGAAAAGAGTCTGTAGAGAAGAAAGCACACTGAAAGGAATGGAATCAAAACTTTGTACAGTTGACTTTGAACTATGCAGGGTTTAGGGGCACTGACCACAATTCCACACAGTTGAAAATCCGTGTTTAAGTTTTTACTCCCTGAAAACTTAACTACTAATAGCCTACAGTGGATCAGAAGCTTTATGAACAACATAAATAGTCATTAACAGCTATTTTGTTTGTTTTATGTCTTGTATATTACATTTTTGCAATAAAGTAACTAGAGAAAAGAAATGTTACTTAGAAAATTGTAAGGAAGAGAAAATATATTTACAGTTCAGTTCAGTTCAGTTCAGTTGCTCAGTCGTGTCCGACTCTTAGCGACCCCATGAACTGCAGCACGCCAGGCTTCCCTGTTCATCATCAACTCCCAAAGTTCACTCAGACTCGCGTCCATCGAGTCAGTGATGCCATTCAACTATCTCATCCTCTGTCGTCCCCTTCTTCTCTTGCCCTCAATCCCTCCCAGCATCAAAATCTTTTCCAATGAGTCAACTCTTCGCATGAGGTGACCAAAGAACTATGGAATGAGGTTCGTGACATTGTACAGGAAACAGGGATCAAGACCATCCCCATGGAAAAGAAATGCAAAAAAGCAAAATGGCTGTCTGGAGAAGCCTTACAAATAGCACTGAAAAGAAGAGAGGCAAAAAGCAAAGGAGAAAAGAAAAGATATAAGCATCTGAATGCAGAGTTCCAAAGAATAGCAAGAAGAGATTAGAAAGTCTTCTTCAGCAATCAATGCAAAGAGATAGAGGAAAACAACAGAATGGGAAAGACTAGAGATCTCTTCAAGAGAATTGGAGATACCAAGGGAACATTTCATGCAAAGATGGGCTCGATAAAGGATAGAAATGGTATGGACCTAACAGAAGCAGAAGATATTAAGAAGAGGTGGCAAGAATACACAGAAGAACTGTACAGAAAAGATCTTCACGACCCAGATAATCATGAGGATGTGATCACTAATCTAGAGCCAGACATCTTGGAATGTGAAGTCAAGTGGGCCTTAGAAAGCATCACTAAGAACAAAGCTAGTGGAGGTGATGGAATTCCCGTTGAGCTGTTTCAAATCCTGGAAGATGATGCTGTGAAAGTGCTGCACTCAATATGCCAGCAAATTTGGAAAACTCAGCAGTGGCCACAGGACTGGAAAAGGTCAGTTTTCATTCCAATTCCAAAGAAAGGCAATGCCAAAGAATGCTCAAACTACCGCACAATTGCACTCATCTCACACGCTAGTAAAGTAATGCTCAAAATTCTCCAAGCCAGGCTTCAGCAATATGTGAACCGTGAACTCCCTGATGTTCAAGCTGGTTTTAGAACAGGCAGAGGAACCAGAGATCAAATTGCCAACATCCGCTGGATCATGGAAAAAGCAAGAGTTCCAGAAAAACATCTATTTAGTATATTGTATTTTTTATGTAAGTTTACATTATCTGTTTAAAAAATCAGTCATTTGTTATAGTTTTCATCAATGTGGTCTTACTGATACAAAATATTATAGATATATTACTAACACTTTAAAAAGAAAAAGTATATGTGTTAGTGTACCGTATTGGTGTTTTTCTTTCTGTCTTACTTCACTCTGTATAATGCAGTATACTAACACATATATGTGATTTAGAAAGATGGTAACAATAACCCTGTATGCAAGACAGCAAAAGAGACACAGATGTATAGAACAGTCTTTTAGACTCTGTGGGAGAGGGAGAGGGTGGGATGATTTGGGAGAATGGGATTGAAACATGTGTAATATCATACAAGAAATGAATCGCCAGTCTAGGTTTGATGCAGGATACAGGATGCTTGGGGCTGGTGCACTGGGATGACCCAGAAAGATGGTATAGGGAGGAGGTGGGAGGGGGGTTCAGGATTAGGAACATGTGTATACCCATGGAGGATTCATGTTGATATATGCCAAAATCAATGCAGTATTATAAAGTAAAATAAAGTAAAATTTAAAAAATGAAAATTAAAAAAAAATAAAATAACAAAATTAAAAAGTAATATGAAAAAGAAATTTACATTTATTCACAAGTATAATGATTCATGTATTAATAAGGAAGAAGCAATATGACTGCTTACTGTTGTCTAGTGTAACTGATACAGTAGCTTCATGGTAACCCAGCCTATACACTAATAAATGAATCTTTAAAAAAATGTATGGCACACAATATTATAGTAACAATAATAATAGAATGTTAGAAACACTTATGATGGCAGGCTGACACACAGTTTCTCCAAATATAAGAGAGAAAGACATACTATAGGGTAATTAATTCTTTGAAAGCAAAATTATAAACTAACAAGAAACTAACCCTTTATTAATTTATATTAAATGTGTCATTCCCCTTACTTCTATGAAGGGATAGGCCATCCATTTCAATGTGATTTTCTCACACAGTGTTCTACACATATATATTTTATACATTTATTGAAAAAACTATGGAATTCCAGTAGAACTATTCAAATCGCAAAGGATGATGCCATCAGGGTGTTGTGTTCAATATGTCAGCAAATGTGGAAGACCCAACAGTGGCCACAGAACTGGAAAAGGTCAATCCTCATTCCAGATCCCAAGAAGGAGAGTACTAAAGAATGTGCTAACCATTGGACAATTGCACTCATCTTCCACAATTGTAATGTCATGCTTAAAATCTTGCATGCTAGGCTTCAGCATTATGCCAACCAAAAACTTCCAGATGTCCAAACTGGATTTATAGAAGAAAGAGGAACCAGAGATCAAGTTGTCAACATTCGCTGGATCACAGAAAAAGCTAGGTAGGGAATTTAAAAAACAAAAACACTGTTTCATTGACTACGCTAAAGCCTTTGACTGTGTGAAAGTGAAAGTGAAGTAGCTCAGTTGTGTCTGATTCTTTGCAACCCCATGGACTGGAGCTTACGAGGCTCTTCTGTCCATGGAATTTTCCAGGCAAAAGTACTGGAGTGGGTACCATTTCCTTTTACAAGGGATCTTCCTGACCTAGGGATCAAATCCAGGTCTCCTGCATTGCTGGCAGACACTTTACCATCTGAGCCACGTGGGAAGCCCTTTGACTATTAGATCATAACAAATCCTGGAAAGCTCTTAGAGAGATGGGGATATCAGACCATCTAATCTGTCTCCTGAGAAACCTATGTGTGGGTCAAGAAGCAACAGTAAGAACCTTGTATAGAACAACTGATTGGTTCAAGATTGAGAAAGGACTATGATAGGGCTGTTTGCTGTCACCCTGCTTGTTTAATCTATACACTGAGTATATCAGGAGAAATGCCAGGCTGCCTGAGTTACAAGCTGGAATCCAGATAGGTGGGAGAAACATCAACAACCTCAGATATGTGGATAATATCACTCTAATGGAAGAAAGCAAAGATGAACTAAAAGACCTCTTGATGAAGGTGAAGGAGGAGAGTGAAAGAGTCAGCTCAAAACTAAATATTAAAAAAAAAAAACTAAGATCATGGCATCTGACCCCATTACTTCATGGCAAATAGAAGCGGAAAAGGTGGAAGTAATGACATAATTCCTCTCCTTGGGCTCTAAAATCATGGTGGATGCTGACTTCAGCCATGAAACAAGAAGAAAATTGATTCTTGGCAAGAAAGTGATGACAAACCTAGATAGTGTGATGAAAAACAGAAACATATGCCTACAAAGGCCCATATAGTCAAGGCTGTAGTCTTCCCAGTGGTCAATTATGGTTGTGAGAGCTGGACCATAAAGAAGGCAGAACACCAAAAATTGATTTCTTCGAACTGTGGTACTGGAGAAGACTCCTGAGAGTCCCTTAGATAGGAAGGAGATCAAACCATTTAATCTTAAGGGAAATCAATCCTGAATACTCTTTGGAAAGACTGATTCTGAAGCTCAAGCTTCAGTGTCCTGGTCATCTGATACAAACAGCTGTCACACTGGAAAACTTCCTGGTGCTGGGAAAGACTGAGGGCAGAAGGAGAAGAGAGCATCAGAGGATGAGGTGGCTGGGTGGCATCACCGATGCAATGGACATGAACTTGGGCAAACTTTGGGAGATGGCGAGGGATAGGGAGGCCTGGTGTGCTGCAGTCCATGGGGTTGGCAAAGAGTCAGGTATGACTGGGTGACTGAACAACAGCAACAGTTGAAAAAAAAATCCATGTATAAATGGAGCTGTGCAATTCAAACCATGTTTTCAAGGGTCAGCTGTAGGAGCCTGGTCTGCTGCAGTCTATGGGGTCACGAAGAGTCAGACACGACTGAGCGGCTTCCCTTTCACTTTCCACTTTCATGCGTTGGAGAAGGAAATGGCAACCCACTCCAGTGTTCTTGCCTGTAGAATCCCAGGGACGGGGGAGCCTGGTGGGCTGCCGTCTATGGGGTCACACAAAGCTGAACACAACTGAAGTGACTTAGCAGTAGCAGTAGCAGTATACATAATAACTTAAAAGTTCTATTATAGGTTTGTTTCTCCTAGAAACAGGCTCTAAGAGATTAGAGCATTTAAGGAATTATCTTTGAAATTACCACCTGTGTATAGGTCAGGAAGAAAGCAGGATTTGATAAATAACTTAGGCTTGATATATTCCCATTGATGACACAGCCAACCCTATATTTTGACTTCAATGTCATAAGCAGCTTGAACTTGGCATAGCGCTTCAGAGTTATTTTAAGTTGGAGAGGAAGAGAGGCATGTATCAGGCATCTATCAGTGTTTAGCAGGCAATGGCTACCATCAGTCCATGAAAACAGGCATGACTTCGAATAAGGAAGATTTCTTCAGATGAGACAGTCTTCAAAGCAGGCTAAATCTGAGAGCTGTTTTTGTTATTTTCATAGAAGTGGGGGGAAAAAGACTTCATTCTTAAAAGGGAATCTGAGCATCACATCAAAATCTACCATATTATCTAAAACTACTTATTTTTGTTGTTGCTATTAGCTACAAAACAGACATATTTCAATGAAAGAATATAAGTCCAAAAGAACAAATACACTATAGCTGAGAATTGAATGAGATAGTTTATGTTGGAGATTAATAGGGGATATATTTAGCATATACTTTCGGAACTTGGCTTTTTAGGGTTATAACATCTGAAAGAGGAATTTGAATTTGATATAAGTAAGCAATATAATAGTCTTTGTGTTTCCATGATTGGATTATTACACCAGTGGAATAATGGATGAGCTGAAGAACAGAACTCTGCATGTAGAGAAGTCAGCTAAATGATTCTTTAATGACAATGAGCATTAGTAAATATGTGTGGAAGTGTTAATATGGATAATAAAATATTTACATATATATGAGAAATATTTTAATAACATTAAAAACATAACAATTAAGCCTAGCAAGAAGAGTGAAACAATGAGTTGGATTTTGTTATGTCAATGAGTGTGCATGGTTAGTCCTGTCTGACCCAATGACTGTAAGTAGCCTGCCAGGCTCCTCTATTCATGAAATTTTCCAAGCAAGAATACTGACGTAGGTTGCCATTTCCTATCCAGGGCATCTTCCTGATGCAGGGATTGAACCCTCTTTTTCTGCATCTCCTAAATTGCAGGTGGATTTCTTACTGCTGGACTATTGAAGAAGCCAATAGGAAGACTTAAAAGATATTGGCACCAGGGCTGCATTCAATATGCCAGCAAATTTGGAAAACTCAGCAGTGGACAAAGGACTGGAAAAGGTCAGTTTTCAATCCAATCCCAAAGAAAGGCAATGCCAAAGAATGCTCAAACTACCACACAATTACACTCATCTCACACACTAGTAAAGTAATGCTCAAAATGCTCCAAGTCAGGCTTCAGCAATATGTGAACTGTGAACTTCCAGATGTTCAAGCTGGTTTTAGAAAAGGAAGAAGAACCAGAGACCAAATTACCAGCATCCGCTGGATCATCAAAAAAGCAAGAGAGTTCCAGAAAAGTATCTATTTCTGCTTTATTGACTATGCCAAAGCATTTGACTGTGTGGATCACAATAAACTGTGGAAATTCTGAAAGAAATGGGAATACCAGACCACCTGACCTGCCTCTTGAGAAATCTGTATGCAGGTCAGGAAGCAACAGTTAGAACTGGACATGGGACGACAGGCTGATTCCAAATAGGAAAGGGGTACGTCAAGGCTGTATATTGTCACCGTGCTTATTTAACTTCTATGCAGAGTACATCATGAGAAATGCTGGGCTGGAAGAAGCACAAGCTGGAATCAAGATTGCCGAGAGAAATCTCAATAACCTCACATATGCAGATGGCACCACCCTTATGGCAGAAAGTGAAGAGGAACTAAAAGCCTCTTGATGAAATTGAAAGAAGAGAGTGAAAAAGTTGGCTTAAAGCTCAANGTTGGACTGTGAAGAAAGCTGAGCGCTGAATAATTGGTGCTTTTGAACTGTGGTGTTGGAGAAGACTCTTGAGAATACCTTGGACTGCAAGGAGATCCAACTAGTCCATTCTAAAGGAGATCAACCCTGGGATTTCTTTGGAAGGAATGATGTTAAAGCTGAAACTCCAGTACTTTGGCCACCTCATGGGAAGAGTTGACTCATTGGAACAGACTCTGATGCTGGGAGGGATTGGGGGCAGGAGGAAAAGGGGACGACTGAGGATGAGATGGCTGGTTGGCATCACTGAGTTGATGGACATGAGTTTGAGTGAACTCTGGGAGTTGGTGATGGACAGGGAGACCTAGCGTGCTGTGATTCATCAGGTCACAAAGAGTCGGACACGACTGATTGACTGAACTGAACTGAAGAACATCTGCATTTTCATAGACTTTCAAATTAAAAATGAAATTCTAGCAATGAAATTTGTATTATCAGGAGGTTATAGGGAAATTTGAATATTTTAAGGAAAGGGATTTTTTAATTGCATAATGTAGATAGACGTCCACAATGATCATGTACGGGTGGTATCCAAGAAATTGATTTTACTGTGCATTTAGAACCGGCAACACTCCAATTCATTGGTTTGAGAGGAAAAGACCCCAGAAGATACGAGTAACCTATGCCTTAGCTGTATTGCATCAGAAGTTGTTTATACTTCTTAATAGACTCAATAGCTGGCCAAGAAAAAGAGGATATCCACAGACCTACTGCTTCTTTTCATGTGTTATGAGACACATCCTCTAGGCTTTGGATGAGTAAATGATAACAGGGTATGTAAGGAGCTGATGCATTTGGGATTTCTCCAGAATCTTCAGCCAAGGAGATATTTTTCTCTTAACCATCATGTAGTAAACTATCAAGATAGCATTATGCTATGCAGTTGGAAGGAAAGTGAGTGTCCACATTGCAATATATTTATTTCACAGAGTGAATTTAAATTGAATTTCCTATCAAAATTCAGTTAATCTTTGCAGCTTTTAAAAATAACACTTTATTGAAATAAAATTCACATACAAGCTACTCTTTTCACTATTCAATTAAATGGTTTCATTTCTAGTCATAAGGTTGCACAATAATCACTATTTAACTATAGAATATCTTGTCTCCACTCAGAGTTCCATAATCATTAGCGGCCACTCCCCATTGTCCCCTTGCAACCATTATTTTCTGTTCTGTCTCTGTGAAGCCCCTCATCTGGATTTCAAGTCCCTCATCTGGATTTCTCAAACTTTTCATCCTTTCTTTCTTTTTTTTTTTTTTTTTTACAGAACTTATAAAGAGTAAGGACAACGCTGCTGCTGCTGCTGCTAAGTCGCATCAGTCATGTCCGACTCTGTGCGACCCCAGAGACGGCAGCCCACCAGGCTCCCCCGTCCCTGGGATTCTCCAGGCAAGAACACTGGAGTGGGTTGCCATTTCCTTCTCCAATGCATGAAAGTGAAAAGTCGAAGCGAAGTCGCTCAGTCGTGACCCCATGGACTGCAGCCTACCAGGCTCCTCCTCCCATGGGATTTTCCAGGCAAGAGTACTGGAGTGGGGTGCCATTGCCTTCTCCAAAGAATAAGGGCAATATTTGACCTCAAATCCATTTCATGCTAAGATGAAAAAAAGCCTTAAAAAAAGAAAGAAAAGAGACCAAAAGTAAACCAGTGCAAACACCTCCTGACTCTTTGATTTTTAGTGTAAGTAGAAATTAGTGAAGAGAAGTGAATGATAAGTTCTTAAAATGAGATGCTAATATCACATTCTCCTCCAGTATAGAAGGTAAGTGTCAGACACCTCTAACACATGTGTCAACAGTGAAACAAATGTTTCTATTCCTACAGCAGTCCTGAGACAATGATATGTGAAACCATACTGAGTTGAAAGAAGAAATTAATTAAAAATAGAAATGAATAAACGTGGAGTTTGAAGAATTCTCCAGGGTCACTTCCTTCCTACAAAGTAGAGTTTCTTCAGGTTCTCTCTCTGAGTAAGACTCCCTCTCTGCCAACTTAATGTGACTAGAATGATTGTCCCAGCCAGCATTGTGGCTTGCCTTGTTTGCACTACCTGTTCAGATAATCAATCAGGGAACAATGTGAATGCTGTTGCCTATGTCAATTAAATTAAGTCAAAAGTGTAACAGCAGTGAAAAAAAAAGAAGATCCAACAGTAAAGCAAAAGCCCAAGACACTGGAGCACCTTATGGTATGAGCAAACAATTCACTACACAATTTCTAGAGAGAAGAAGCTCACAAACTGTTAAATACTGTTTTCCTTTGGGTAAAATTTTAATTAAAAAAACAGCATGGATGCAGATTTCAGATTGTCACTATTCAAATAGCTGAGAAAGCTGTTTGAATTTTAAAACTTTATAGTATGTCATTTAAAAATATGTATTTTACATGTATTTGCAAATATGATTTGATCAATGCTTGTAAGATCACAGTAAAACAAAAAAAAATCAAGATAAACTTGGCCTTTGTATGTTACATTTTGGGGAACTAAGAGGCTGCTTTACTTGTGTTTTGGTGAGATTGGTTGTTTCCTGATAAAATTATATTTTTTAGATAGCTGTAAATAGCCTAATCAAATGCCTTGTGTCTTTATAAATCAGTTATTCAGTGAAAGAAATTGATAAGAAATCAAAGGAGATCTTAGGAATGAACTATGTAAATAATTGATATTGAGGAAGAAGAAACAAAAACAGCAAACAAAGCAAAATAAACAGAAATTGACTAAATGAACTGCTTTCTTTATTGCTGAGACTATATGCTATGGCATTCTTCATAAATCTGGGATTTTGAAAGTAGTTCTTATTGAATGATAGATAAGTTTCCAAGTAATTTTTTTTACAGAGCACCTTAAATAGTTAGGATTACATTTACAGAGGTCTATTTTGCTTGATTCTTATATAGTTCTTTTGAAACTACTATATCTAGAAATAAACCATGCAACCAGCTGACAACACAGGCTTTACTCTTCACTTTCAAAAAATTTCACTATGCACAAAGCCATATTTATCATTTCAAAATATGTAGTATGTAAGCATTTAATTTAGTGTATATATTATAGAGTTTTCCTTGTTATTCCTTTGATATCATGGCTAACAAAAGCATTTTCTACAATGGAAACTGTAGGTAGTCAAAAATTTATTTATATGAATTATATACAAACATAAACTAGGCATACAGATTTATGTTTTGTGTGACCCTTTTAACTCTCTGTGCTTGCTGTTAAGTTGTATATTTTTCCATGGGAGCACGTAACTCATGAGAAAATGACTAACATTGAAAACTCAGTTAAGTCTCAAAAATAGGCATTAGTTCTCAGACATGACTCTCCTTTTGGGAAATCAAAGTTTTTATTGCTGGATAAATTAATGTTTCAAATGTATGAATACAGATGCTGCTTGCAAATTTGTCACAATCTGTCTTCCAGCAGAAGAATTTATACTGTATACAGTAATAGAAAACAGAAAACTGCATATTTCACTAAATTGCAGCTGTGTGGAAGATTTATGTGATTATTTTTTGTCAGTGAAACATGTCATGAAACACCCATGTATTTCACTGGAGAATTGTAAATGGACCATGTATATTTATTTTAAAATCATTTTGCATTTATTTCACAAAACATATAATGTCCTTATCACATTAAAAGAATAAGTATATTAAATCTGTTCAGAATAATTTCATTACTTTCAAAGCTAGTTTATATTTTAAACACTGAACAGGATTTTATTTTTCAACTTCAGGAAAGTAACCCATATACTTTTCCATCCAAACATTTTCTTAGATCTTGAAAAGCTGTCAACCCTCAACAAAATGAATTATAAATGTATTAAATATATCATGAATTTATTATAGGTAAATAAACCTGAGCATTGTAGGCCTAAAGGCAAGCAATATATACAAAATTACCTGATTGTCCATGTCATTGTGTGTGTATGCATAAAACCCACAGTGATTTCCTCTTTTACATAAAATAGTTACATCCTGTGCTATTGTTATGTATGTGTGTGCTCAATTGCTCCAGTCGTATCCTACTCTGTGAATCTATAGACTGTAGCCTGCCAGGCTCCTCTGTCCATGGGGATTCTCCAGGCAAAATATTGGATTGGAGAGAAGGAGATTCCCTTCTCCAGGGAATCTTCCCAACACAGGAATCAAATCCAGGTCTCTCACATTGCAGGCAGATTCTTTACCATCTGAGCCACCAGGGAAGCCCGAGCTATAATTGTGTGTGTGTGTCTGTAGAGTATTATTGTTTGGTTTTGATATCTTTATTCCATACATTTCTCCTATTGAATCAACTATATCAACTCTTTATATTCTTTTCTTATTTCTATTATTCCCTCCTTTGCTTTCCTCCCAAATTCCTTTTGTAACAATGTCACTGCCATAAAACTTAAAAGTTTCACTTTCTGCCAAAATATGTGTGTTAAAATTCTATTTGATCTTCCCAACCCAGGAAACAAATTCATGTCTCTTATGTTTCCTGCTCTGGCAGGCAGGTTCTTTACCACTAGCACAGTATGTATCATGGTGCTAGGATAAAAAACAACAACAACAACAACAACTTGCCTCTGATTTATACTACAAACTGGAGGAGAATAGTTTCTTTCCAAAGAAGTTTGGAAATTGGCCCTCCTGCAGTCTGTCATAATATTAACCTAGAGATGAAATTGATGCCACTGGATCATCAGTCGGACCATGACATAATTTCCAGGAGTCATGGATCATTATAACTAGAAAATCAATAACAAAGTCATTCCTACAGTTGAAAAGAAAAAGATGGTCAGAATTTATACTTTAAATCAAATTGAGGTTGTTTTTTAAAAAAACTTAATTACTAATTTGCAATTTGACATGAAATTTTCTAGAAAAGCTAGAAGAATAAAATGGGTCATAAATATTTCTTGCTTCAATATCTAACAGAAATTTAAAATAGCACAAAAAGGGAAAGGCAAAAGAAAAAGTAGAAGCAGCATCATGGTGAGGCATGACACAACCTCATAGCAGGACATTTCAAAGGCAACCACAAAAGAAAACAAAAATTCTAGTTTCCAAAGATAAGGCTCAATTCCCATCCCAAACTCCACTCTCCAGAACAGAGACTAAAGAGTCATCAAAATCCTGAAAGCTTTCATTAACACCCCGAAGTTGGAAAATGATAAACTGTCAACATTCATTATCCTTTTCATTCTATAACTTGGGGCAGGTGGGAGAAGAGACTGATAAAACATGGGATGTAACAAACTAAATTTACTAACTAATGGATGCGTAGGATACAGAGAGTCACAATAAAGTGAAAAAAAATGTAATTCTATGAAATTGTATCTTGTATCTTGTGAATATGAAATGCAGGCCTTACTAGAAGAATATACCAGAGTAGACATTTAACACTGTATCATAAAAGAAAGAAGACCTTGGCCTCCAAGAAAGTTTCAATTCAGGCTGTAGAAAAGGGGCACAGGTAGAGAAATTGATCTCAGAAAGATGTAAGGAGAACCAAGCAGCTTCTAATTAATATATCTTCTCAGTTTAAACACAAGCAAAATGCAAATTATCACATGACAATTACATGAATCAAGGAAAGAAAAGACAAAGCTAAAGTAACAAGAATGGAACTTTCTTGGTGGTCCAGTGATTAAGAATTTGTCTTCCTTGGAGAAATATCTGGTTAGTTCTTCACAATTTTTGGTATCGCCTCACACCAATCAGAATGGCCATCATTAAAAAATGTTCAAACAATAAATGTTGGAAAAGGTGTTAAGAGAAAGGAATCCTCCTGCACTCTTGATGGTAATGTGCATTGTTACAACCACTATGGGGAACACTATGGAGATTTCTTTTTAAAAACCAATACAGTATTGTAAAGTAAAAAAAAAAAAGAAAAAGAAAAACTATGAATAAAAGTATCATATGACCAAGCAATCCCACTACTGGGCACATGCCCTGAGAAAAATAACAATTCTAAAAGAAAAATGTACCCCAATGCTCAATGCAGACTGCTGGGCATACACACCAAGGAAACCAGAATTGAAAGAGACATGTGCACCCTAGTATTCATCACAGCACAGTTTATAATAGCCAGGACATGGAAGCAACCAAGATGTCCATCAGCAGATGAATGGATAAAAAAACTGTAGTACATATACACAATGGAGTATTACTCAGCCATTAAAAAGAATACATTTGAATCAGTTCTAATGAGGTAGAAAAACTGGAGCCTATTATACAGAGTGAAGTAAACCAGAAAGAAAAACACCAATACCGTATACTAACGCATATATATGTAATTCAGAAAGATGGTAATGATAACCCTGTATGAGAGACGGCAAAAGAGACAGAGATGTATAGAACAGTCTTTTGGACTCTGTGGGAGAGGGAGATGGTGGGATGATTTGGTAGAATGGCATTGAAACATGTATAATATCATATAAGAAACAAATCGCCAGTCTAGGTTCGATGCAGGGTGCAGGATGCTTGGGGCTGGTGCATTGGGATGACCCACAGGGATGGTGTGAGGGAGGAGGTGGGAGGGCGGTTCAGGATTGAGAACACGTGTATACCCATGGCGGATTCATGTTGATGTGTGGCAAAACCAATACAATATTGTTAAAAAAATAATAATAATGAATAAAAATTAAAAAAATAAACAACAACAACAACAAACACTTAGAAGTAACTGAGATGTCCATCAACAGGTGAATGGATGAATAAGTTGTGGTATATGTATATATAATGGACTATTACTCACCCATTAAATGGAACAAATTTGAATCAGTTGTGAAGCAAGCCAGAAAGAGAAAAACAAATATTGTATATTAATGCACATATATGGGTGTTCTTTGGAAAGACTGACGCTAAAGCTGAAACTCCAATACTTTGGCCACTTCATGCTGAATTGACTCATTGGAAAAGACTGTGATGCTGGGAGGGATTTGGGGCAGGAGGAGAAGGGGATGACAGAGGATGAGATGGCTGGATGGCATAACTGACTCGATGGACATGACTTTGAGTGAACTCTGGGAGATGGTGATGGACAGGGAGGCCTGGCGTGCTGCGATTCATAGGGTCACAAAGAGTCGGACACAACTGAGCGACTGAATTGAACTGAACTGAACTGATGGAAATTAGAAAAATGGTACTGATGAACGTATTTGCATGGCAGCAGTAGAGAACGGACTTGTGGACAAATGGAGGAAGGAGAAGATAGGACGAATTGAGAGAGTAGCACTGAAGCATGAGCATAAGCATTGTCGTGTGTAAAATAGATAGCCAGTGGGAATATGCTGTATGATGTAGGGAGCTCAATCTGAGAACCTAGAGGAGTGGGATGGGGTCGGAGGTTCAAGAGAGGGGACATATGTATACCTGTGACTGATTTATGTTGCTGCATGGCAGAAACCAAAACAATATTGTAAAGCAATTATTCTCAAATTAAAAATAAATAAATTAAAATAAGAAAATAATTTACTTTCTAATGTAGTTTCGATTACAGGTTCAGTTCAGTTCAGTCACTCAGTCATATCAGACTCAATCCGACCCCAAGAACAGCAGCACACTACAGAGCCTTGACGTACTCCTTTTCCTATTTGCAACCAGTCTGTTGTTCACGTCCAGTTCAAACTGTTGCTTCTGACCTGCATACAGGTTTCTCAAGGGCCAGGTAAAATGGTCTGATATTCCCATCTCTTTCAGAATTTTCCACAGTTTATTGTGATCCACACAGTCAAAGGATTTGGCATAGTCAATAAAGCAAAAATCGATGTTTTTCTGGAACTCTCTTGCTTTTTCGATGATCCAGCAGATGTTGGCAATTTGATCTCTGGTTCCTCTGCCTTTTCTTTTCTTTTTTTTTTTTTAATTAATTTTTTATTGAAGGATAATTGCTTTACAGAATTTTGTTGTTTTCTGTCAAACTTCAACATGAATCAGCCATAGGTACATGTAACCCCTCCCTTATGAACCTCCCTCCCATCTGCCTCCCCATCCCATCCCTCTAGCTAGGTTGATACAGAGCCCCTGTTTGAGTTTCCTGAGCCATACAGCAAATTCCCATTGGCTATGTAATTTACATATGGTAATATAAGTTTCCATGTTACTCTTTCCATACATCTCACCCTCTCCTCCCCTCTCTTATGTTCATAAGTCTATTCTCTATGTCTGTTTCTCCATTGCTGCCCTTAAATAAATTCTTCAGTACCATTTTTTTAGATTCCATATATATGCATTAGAATATGACATTTATTTTTCTCTTTCTGACTTACTTCACTCTGTATAATAGGTTCTAGGTTCATCCACCTCATCA
>SJYX01011924.1:14883-48479 GCA_006410675.1 Oreotragus oreotragus
GTGGAGGGGGGTGTGGGAGGGGTGGGCTTGGGTGAGCCAGTGGGAGAGATGAGGGTGGGAAGGGTGAGGAAATTCTGTTGGGCAGAGGATCCAATCTGTATCCCATGGACCTTGGAGAAATTCAGCATCTTATTCAGGAATAGAGGACACTAGAGATCATGAGCAGATAGCCCCAGCTTCCTTGTTAACTACTATTATTGCTGTTTCCAGGAGGTTGCTCAAACTCAGTGAAGCTATCTAACCATCTCATCCTCTGCTGCCCTCTTCTCCTTTTGACTTCAATCTTGATATCTCCTCCAAATGAAAAGACATATAAATCTGTCTTACATCCCTATGGATTTAGGGATGACAGAAATAATTAGTTTATAATAGTCCATAATTCACTTCATTCACTTAGAGACCTACGTGAAAATCTTCTTAGTGCAAATTTCCATCTTTCAAAAAGCATGTGCTGGTGCTCAGTCATGTCCAACTCTTTGCAGCCTCATGGACTGTGGCCCATCAGGCTCCTCTGTCTGTGGAATTTTCCAGGCAAGAATACTGGAGTGGGTTGCCATTTCCTTCCCCAGGGGGTCTTCCCAACCGATGGGTTGAACTTGGCCTTCTCTTTTATCTCCTGCATCGGCAAGTGAATTCTTCACCATTGGTGCCACCCGAGAAGCAATTCGCATCATATTTTTGTTCTCAATCTTGTCCTAGAATCCATCACTCTCCTAGCCCCATTCCTGCAGGATTTGTCCTCTCTTGCTTAAATCACTCTGGAAATTCCCTATGTCTATTGACGTGGTGACCCCCAATAACTTTGTTTCTGTGATCCACACTTTCAGTGACTCTGAGAGACTTTTCCTATTGATCATGTGAACCTTACCTTCAGTGACTTTACAATGCCATCTCTTATCCCTGTGACCTACACTGGGCCCAGGATCTCCCGCTTTTCATGACTATATGATTCTCATCCCTATGAACTCTATCACCCTACTAAGATCTTCCTCACTGACCTCAACTCATTGACACTTTGATCTTGACTCCACCTTGATGGCACTTTACTCTCCACTGCTATCATAGAAAACCACATTCATATGTTTCCATCTACCCTCATTCCCAACTTATGTCTAGTCATTTTGTAGGGAACTCTTGACACCATCTTTGAATTACATTTAGTAATCACTTTCCTTAAATGCCTGAGGAATTGATAAAAAATTATTTGTTTATACACAAGAAGTTTGCCTGAAAATCAAAGTTAATACATAATGCTTCTCAGTTAAAAATTTTAATGGGCTTATTGAACAAATATGAAAAGCACTGAACAGATGTTAACACTGCACAGTTATCAAGGATGCAGTGATGTCAGAGACAGGTGCTATACTGTGCATGGGTTCTGTTTTTATCACCATTTCAACTTTATCCTATTTGGAGGCTCCTCCAACTCTCAGTGAGACTATTTTTAAAGAACAAAAGGAAAATCCATCTATTCAAGAATATCTGCTTTCTATACAGTTTTTCTGTTTCATGATTTCTTCTGCAGACATGGTCATTTGACCTGAAACTGAAGAGTATGCTTGGGGCACAGAGATAGCAGAGTGAGCACTCCTGTCTCCCAGCTCCGAAGATCCAAGTCCTTTGATTGTCCTTTGTACTGTATGTTTTCATACAGGCTGTGGAGAGGTAGAGTGTACCCTTAAATGGAAGCCAATGAATGACCCTATGTCAGACATGAGTAATTTTTTTCTTTACATCAGGATTCCTTCAGATCATCAACTTTGAGAACCTAGCACAAGTCCTTGTTTCAGAAGGTATAGGTTTGCAGAGTGGAGATTTCCTCCCCTCTCAGGTCCTTTGTTGGCTTCAGCATGTTCTTTTTCATTTCTGATCGTGACTCTATGGCTCAAATAGTGTGAAAAGTCACAAAGATGCTTGATTGGAGATAAGCATTTCCTTACATTTTAATATACAGAAACATTTCTTATTGAATTATCACTATGATTTATTCACTAAGACGTGTCCGACTCTTGTGATCCCATGGACTGTAGCTAGCCAGGCTCCTCTGCCCATGGGATTCTCCAGGCAAGACTATTGGAGTGGGTTGCTATTTCTTTCTCCAGGGAATCTTTCCAACCCTGGACTCGAACCTGGGTCTCCGGCATTTCAGGCAGACTCTTTACTGACTGAGCTACAAGGGAAGCCCTGTTCTGGTTCACAGCCTTGGTTAAAATGGCCCTTTTTCCCTAGTCATAAATCTTGTTCCATAAACGGGTCCTTCTCAGACTTCTCAGACTTGTACAGAGCTCTAGGTTTTGAATACCTAAACTCTGGTGAATTTTTTTTTACCTTTTTAAAAAAACATGCCCAGGCAAGTGCCAAAGTGCCCAGGAAGAAGAGAAAAATGGTTAAATTACAAAAAGTTATTTAACTACTATTTTTCATATTTGTTTAATATTGTTTCCTGAATTGGTGCAGGCTCTATCCTGGCCAAGTTTCTGATTTTTTATTCCTGTAATAGAATAGCTCTAAATGGCATTATATTTGAGAATTTGAAATATTGAATTTCCTATGAATGTTTTTTCATTCAAGCATTAATAACTCTTCCTCACAGTTTCAGAGAGTGGAAAAAAATACACTTAGAAATGAAAAGAATTTGTAACTTCCAGTGAATAACTGTATATTGATAAAAATATTCATATAGTTATTCTATAGATTTTGTAGCAGTCTGCAATGATTTTAATTTCCCTCTATGAAAATGACTTTCTTGAAGCTTTATGTAACATTATATATTTAAAAACAAAAGCATTCAGAATAATAATATAAAATATGCAGTTAGTTTATTTTATTTTTTTTCCTTTTAAAGTTTTATTAAAGTTTAATGGAACAATTAATATTTTTTCTTTTTTTGTTGTTAATTCCGGTACAAAAATACAGTTGACGACTTGACAAAAATGGCTCAATCTAGGGCTAGGTTCTTCAACAGTTAATGGGGGAAAAGAAAGCATGCTTCCAGCTGGGGCCAGTCCAGAGCACACAGCCATTCCTGCACATGCATGCGCGCAGACAGGGAAGCCAAGCCAGAGAAGAGGAAGGAAGTTGTAGGCATTCAGGAAGAAGCCCAAGATTATTCCCAGGAGAAAAAGAAGAGATGGGCTGAGCTCCTTGGTGGGGCAGAATTACAATTTTTAACATTATAGAGAAGATGCTTCTGGTCTCTTTTCACCACCAAGGTGAGTTAAGCGGGAGGAAATGGAAAGATTCAAATACTGCAGTGTGAAGAGTAAATGTCCAAATGGCTCAAGTTTTATGTCAAAAGGTGTCATTCTTTACCTTCAATGACAAACAGATATTTAGGTGAGAGGGGACAGGACAAAGAAGTGTGCCACACTCTGCTAGATCACAAAAATGGAGACCAGTTTCTGGCAGCAGAACTCTTCCAACAGTGAGGGGGCCTTTCCCATGTGGGAAGGAGCAAAATTTTCCAATCCATTCAATTGTTCTGATTCCTCAGTATTCCCTTCCTTGCTGCTTTCTTCCAGAACAATATCTTTGAGGAAAGAAGGGATGCATTCATGTTACAACTCATCTTCCAGATGTTTCTCTCTGAAGGCATCACCCGTCAGCCTTTCCTGAGCTTCCTTCATCCCCTGGACAACTTGCTCAGCACTGATGTAGAAATACTTGTAGCTGGGGTTTCCATTCTCACTGATGGTTTCAGGACGCACTTTGCCACTGGGATGCAGGAACAGGATTCGTGGAATATAACCCCCATTGGGGCTGAAATCTTCATCTTTGGGCTCCTCTTCATCCTCAAGATTTACCATAACAAAATTATGGGAAAGGTCTGAAATTTCTGTAGATTCTGCAAATTTGGGCTTTAAAGCTTTGCAAGCTCTACAACAGGACTTATGGATAATCACCATCAGGGGCAATCCACTGGCAGCTGCTTCCTTCTTCCCATCTTCTAGCGTCCTCCAATGAATGTGATCTCCAAAACCCTTTCCAAGCCCATTAGGTCCATCAGAAGAGGTGACTGGGAGCAGGAAACTGAAGCCCAGCAAATAGGTGGCCCCAAGACGAGGCTGCAGCTCCATGGTGGTAGGTGCACGGAGCCACTGGGCTGAGCAGACGTAGGGCCGACGAAATCCTAGGAGGATAGTTAGTTTATTAAATGGACTTTATTCAGTTTTATCATGTACTCGTATATATGTTATCTGTTTTTAAAGAAGAAGGAATTGAAGCAAAGAAAAATAAAGTTCTTACTCAAGAAATCTTCAACTCTTGCTGTCATTGATTTAGTTTTCGATGTTTCATTTGAAAAAAAAATTGATATAAGGAAGGTTTCATTCTGAGTGGGTGGTATTTTAGTCTTGTTCTGGTAATGTGCCTTCTTTGTTTAGATACTGGAACTCTTATCTGGTCATTGAGTATTAATTTTTTTTCAAGTCATCAAGCACCTCCTGCTTTGTGATTTTCTTCCAGGCATCAGGAATTTTACCTTCATTGATAAATCTTTTGTGATATTTTTCTTCTAGCTTTGATCTGAAGTGACAGACAAACCATTTCCAGTACGGCTGGGTAGATGTGTCTGGGGTGATGCTCCATGTGGCATATTCCCCTCCTGCTTGTCGATAGGTCTTATATGGGATTCTTCTGCCATCATTCAAAACAAAATTACAGTCACTTGCTACTGCACTAGTACAGAAATTAAGGGTAGAATGATCTGTTTGATACCACCCCCACCCACCAAGAGCCTGTGGACGATGGAAGGGAACACTGTGGTCTCCTTCATGGGTAGGGATTGTGTTCGTACAAATTGCTTTACAGAAGGGACNAAAAAATAAAGTCTGACACGGTTTCCACTGTTTATCCATCTATTTCCCATGGAGTGATGGGACTGGATGCCATGATCTTCGTTTTCTGAATGTCGAGCTTTAAGCCAACCTTTTTTACTCTCCTCTTTTACTTTCATCAAGAGGCTTTTTAGTTCCTCTTCACTTTCATTACCACTATTCAAACATTCTTGATATAGTACTGGCAATTAACTTCATATGATTCAGTAGAATATATAAAAACTAAATCTAGCACACATTCTTTCCAAGCACTCTTGATAAACATCTAAAAGTTATCACAACTAATGAAAAAATTCAGTAAGGTAACTGGAGACTAGAGAAACAAAATTCACTGCTTGTTGTATCCAAGAAGACAAAATTAACGAGCCCTAACCCAATTTGAGGGAGAAGGCAATGGCGACCCACTCCAGTACTCTTGCCTGGAAAATCCCATGGGCAAAGGAGCCTGGTAGGCTGCAGTCCATGGGAACGCTAGGAGTCGGACATGACAAGGACTTCACTTTCACTCTTCACTTTTGAGAGGGTAACAGGCAGGAAGGCCAGGGATCTCCAAATGGAGGAACTAGCCTGCAAGTGTCAGACATTTTTATCTCTCTTAAGCGGCCAAGAGGAAACAAACTAGGGATATTTTTTCCTTCTCTATACAAATTTAAAAGGAGGTTTCTCTTAAAATTCTGTGTTGCCATAATGACACCTGGTTTCACTTGAAGTTAACCATNCAGGGGTCTCCAAACGGAGGAAATAGCCTGCAAGTGTCAGACATTTTCTCTCTCTTAAGCGGCAGGAGGAAACAAACTAGCGATATTTTTTCCTTCTCTATACAAATTTAAAAGGTTTCTCTTAAAATTCTGTGTTGCCATAATGATACCTGGTTTCACCTGAAGTTAACCAATGCCTTTTTCTTATGGAAATGTTTATCTTAAGCTATGCTAATGTACTATGCATTTACCCCAAACTCTGTCTTCAAGTCGGTTCTGCCTTTTGGGCTCAGAACCTACTTGATAAACCAGTATGTTATACTCCGATATTGTTCCTCTAATCTATGTAAATGAAACTATTTGTATGGTGATCTGCCCTTCTTCAAGATTCAAGTTAATCATTTTATGGCCCAAGATAAACCATTTGAAGCCAAGGTTATCCCAAAATACATCTTATGGGTGAGGGGCCTGGTGCCATTCTGTTTTGAGACATTCCTTTCTTTCATTAACAGACTGCTGGTAACTATATAACATCCAGCTAAAGACTAGCAGGGGGGTACTCTTTCTGCCGCTTTCTGATGCCTATGTCAGAAGCTTTCTCTATCTCCTTTATACTTTAATAAAACTTTATTACACAAAAGCCCTGAGCGATCAAGCCTCGTCTCTGGCCCCGGATTGAATTCTTCTCCAGGGGCCAAGAATCCCGGTGTCGTAATTCAACAACAACCTTTCACTAGCATAAGTCATTGTTTCAGAAGGTATAAGTTTGCAAGTGGAGATTTTCTCCCCTCTCAGGTCCTTGGTTGGCTTCAGCATGTTCTTTTTTATTTCTGATCATGACTCTATGGGTCAAATAGTGTGAAAAGTTACAAAGCTGCTTGATTTGGAGATAAGCATTTTCTTACATTTTAATATACAGAAACATTTCTTATTGAATTATCACTATGGTTTAGTCACTAAGATGTTTCCAACTCTTGTGACCCCAAGGACTGTAGCTGGCCAGGCTCCTCTGCCCATGGGATTCCACAGGCAAGACTACTGGAGTGGGTTGCTATTTCCTTCTCCAAGGGATCTTCCCAACACTGGAATCAAACCCGGGTCTCCTGCATTGCAGGCAGACTCTTTACCGACAGAGCTATGAGGGAAGCCCCGACCTGGTCCACAGCCTTGATGAAAATGGCCCTTTTTCCCTGGTCATGAATCTTGTTCCATAAACGGGTCCTTCTCAGGCTTCTACAGAGCTCTAGGCTTTGAATACCTAAACTCCTGTGAATTTTTTCTTTATCTTTTTTAAAAAACATGCATAGGCAAGTGCCAAAGTGCCCAGGAAGAAGAGAAAAATGGTTAAATTACAAAAAGTTATTTAACTTCTATTTTTCATTTTTGTTTAATATCATATCCCAAATTGATGCAAGCTCTATCCTGGCCAAATTTTCTTTTTTTAAAATTCCTATAATAGAATAGCTCTAAATGGCATTATATTTGAGAATTGGAAATCTTGAATTTCCTGTGAATGTTTTTACATTCAAGCTTTAATAACTCTTCCTCACAACTTCAGAGAGTGAAAAAAATACACTTAGAAATGAAAAGAATTTGTAACTTCCAATGAATAACTGTATATTGATAAAAATATTCGTATAGTTATTCTATAGATTTTGTGGCAGTCTGCAATGATTTTAATTTCCCTCTATGACAAGGATTTTCTTGAAGCTTTATATAACATTACATATTTAAAAACAAAAGCATTCAGAATAATAATATAAAATATGCAGTCAGTCTATTAAATGGACTTTATTTGATTTTATCATGTACTCGTATATATCATTTATCTGTTTTTAAAGAAGAAGGAATTGAGGCAAAGAAAAATAAGGTTTTTACTCAAGAAATCTTCAACTCTTGCTATCATTGATTTAGTTTTAGATGTTTCATTTGAAAAAAATTGATACGAGGAGGGTTTTCATTCTGAGTGGGTGATATTTTAAGCTTGTTGTGGTAATATGTCTTCTTTGTTTAGATACTGGCACTCTTAACTGGTCATTGAGTATTATTTTTTTTTCAAGTCATCAAGCACATCCTTCTTTGTGATTTTCTTCCAGGCATGAGGAATTTCACCTTCATTGATAAATCTTTTGTGATATTTTTCTTCTAGCTTTGATGTGAAGTGACAGACAAACCATTTCCAGTATGGCTGGGTGGATGTGTCTGGGGTGATGCTCCATGTGGCATATTCCCCTCCTGCTTCTCGATAGGTCTTATATGGGATTCTCCTGCCATCATTCAAAACAAAATTACAATCACTTGCTACTGAACTAGTACAGTAATTAAGGGTAAAATGGTCTGTTTGATAGAACGACATTCCAGCAAGAGCCTGTGGACGGTGGAAGGGAACACTGTGGTCTCCTTCATGGGTAGGGATTGTGTTCGTACAAATTGCTTTACAGAAGGGACACTGTTTCCAGCAGCCACAGAGATGTTCAGAGAGCATTTTCTGGATTTCAGGGATCATTTCTTCTACAAGTCTAGACAAACAGTTCTGTTTTACCTTCTTCATTTCACAATCCAAAGGTTTACTCATGGCCTCTTTGATAAACTCAATATCTTTTATCTCCTGGTGTTCAATGCTTATCAAGTCTTTTCGTGGAAAGATCAAGGTGCTCCCCAGGTGATCACAGAACAAATCTAACCACCCAGACACTGTGCTGCTTTTATCTTTAGCTATTGCTGTAGATGCATGTATAGCTGAGAGGATGGCATTCTTGATGTCATCTAAACTCATTTGTAGAAAAGTCTTTATTTTTTCACTTCCTGTGTCAGAAAAATATCTTTTAACATGGTTTTCAATGTAATTCTTAAAAAATGATTTTGGATTATGAAGGTACTGCCAGTAGTTATCAAAATTTTCCTCTTCTGCCAGAGAGATGAGGATGTGTTTCTCTAGGTTAGCTCTGTTTTCATTGAATGCCCGGCAGGTGGTTCGAATGTCCCCAGCCATTTTGAGGGCCATGTTTTTCCTTATGGTGCTGGAGACAGCAGGTGTGAGTTTGTTCCAGAGTAAATCAACAAATGTTTTAATTGAAGTTGCTCCTTGACAAGAGATCTTAAAGCTCATGAAGAAATCATCTTTCTTACTTTGCAGATAGTTTACAGGATCATTTGCCCTCTTGAATGTCTCGTGCATCTCCTTAAACTTCACTGATGCTCTTTGGAATAAACACAATGATAAGTCTATTTCATATTTTCTTGTAAATGTGTATCTTTTCTGAGTGGGTGCAGATTTCACTTCATCTTCTATTATTCTCAGGATTTCATAGAAATAAGTTGGATTGTAATCATGCTTTTGCTGACATACTTTGTTAACAGTTTCATTAACTTTTGAAATAATGCAGTCAGTAATCCTATCTATGGAGTGTATATCCTGGGTATCTATTGTCGTTGTAGAGAGTCCCCAATACTTCCTGTTCTTCTTAACATGTTTGTCATAGTTGATTTCAAACTTTTCTCCAGAATAGTTCTTCAGTATGCTTGTGATGTCTTTTTCCTTTTTGAAATGCTCTAAAAGGATGCTTTCAGAATCCACTTCAATTTTAGGCTCTACTGCTGGAGGGAAACTTGAGGACACATCATAGACCCATTTTTCCCAAAGTGGATTGAATTTCTCGTGGAGCTCTTTCTCGCTCAATTCGGTGCCATTTAGCGATAAACCCAAATTCTGGCTTTTTTCCAATAATTCCTTTTCATAACCTGACTTTTTGTTATCCAGTTTTTCTTGATTTTTTTTAAAACTAATAAGTTCTTTGGCTTTTCTTTGGACATCTGAAATTAATGCTTCTTTAAGGGTTATGAGTTTATTTTCAAAAATTCCTTTCCACTGAACCAGCACTTCACTATCTGGGTCTTCCTTAAAATATTTTTCAAGTCCTTGCTTGATGGCTTCATATGTCTCTGTAACTGGAGCCTCCAAGGTATATGTTTCAAGTGTCTGGATTTTTCCATTCTGAATCTGGTTGATCAGCTGGTCCTGTAATCTCTGCACATGACTCCTCAGCTCCCATGCCCAGGAGTTATACATGGTTTCCAGTTTGCTCATGGCCATGACTTCTTGAGTGTTCCTGAAGCTGAAAATAAAGTTCTCGTTCAGCAGGGCTCTCCACAAATCTTGAACTCGGAATTTTACATCTGATATCTTCTTGATGCTTCCCCTAGATTCCTGTTGGGCAGTCACAAGAATTCTGCTTTTGAGTTCCTGAACATTGTGGCTGTATCGAGGATTGGGTGGGGCCATTGGGGGGTTGCCATCCCAGAGGTGAGCAAAGTAGTAGATGTGGGTGTTGGCATCAAACTTAATGACATCACTAAAGCAGGTTACATCGGAGCATTGCTCTTCCTCGGCTGCTATTACTGCCATTTCATCCAATTTCTCCTCAAATCGCCTTCTTCCTTCCATATTTTGGTCTTTAGCTGTAACTTCCCCCACATTCTGATGGACAAAGAGGCAACTGGGAGAGATTTTTACTTGTTTCATTCTCAGAAAAGCTTGGACAACTATTTGTAGAATATCTTGCATTTCTGATGGATTTTCCCCCATAATATTGATCAGAGTCAAGTTTCCAAGTCCGATGACAAAGGTTGCCAACTCATTGTCATGATTCTGGGACTTGTTGCTGAGTTCTGGGGCTCGAAGTCCCTCTGTGTCCACAACAAGCACAAAGTCAAAGCCAAGTTCAGCTGTGAATGTCTCCTCCACTTTGAGAAGCTGCATGTAGGCCCCCCGGGTACACCTCCCAGCACTGACAGTGAACTGCAGCCCAAAAAGGGCATTCAGCAGGGTGGACTTCCCTGAACTCTGCAGGCCAAGGACAGAGAGAACAAAGAGCCGCTTGTTTCCAAGTTTCTCAGAGAGCTTGTCAAAAACAGCTGCCACCCACCTCAGGGGCACATATGAAACATCCCCATCCATCAGCTCAATGGGAACACCAGATATCATCAGATCTGCAGCAATGTGGGGAAAAGAGAGAAATAGGTTTTCTTTCATGGGTGAAGCTTCTTCCAGAACTTCATAGATCTGGCCAGCTTCTCTGAGAATGTGCTCAATTCCCAAGGTACAGTCATTAATCTCTCTGAAAATAGCTTCTATCTCATTTTGCCTGCCTTTCAGAGACCTACTCTTTGTGGCCTCTTGCTTTTCTTTTCGAATCAATGCCTTTTTCTTCTCATTTAGATTTTCCAAGTGTCCTGCAGTCAGGTTGTCCAAAGCTACATTCAGCCATTGGAGGAAGTAGAGTTTGGTGTGAGTTTCTGAATGATTTTGGAGAATTTCAAGGACAGAACGCATTAAAGCATTGAGAGGAAAGGCTTTCCTTAACTGTTCATGTCGTATCATCTGTTTTTCTCTCTCAGTCTCACTTTTGTGTTGCTCAATGCTGCGATTCCCCTTTTCTCTCAGGTGATAGAGTTCTTTGTCCTTTGTACACCAACGTTGCCACAGTTTTCCCTGAAGAGGTAGTAAGCGTTCCTTGACCTGAGGTATTCCCATTTCTCTCAATAGGGTCATTAGAGCCTCTGCCTTTTCTTTGGCTTCCTTGCACTCTCTCTGGTCTTCATCAATAAGCATTCCTTGCTTGCGAGCAACTTGGGCACAGTTCTCCAAGCTGAGTGCAGTGTTTGAGAGCTTCAGCAAACGCCTGATTGTAGTTGTGAGCTCCCCTATTAATTCTGCCTCATTTCTGTTCCGGATCCCAATTCTCACTCTTGAGCCAGATTTATTGACTGTGACTTTTCCTTTATCATCAAGCAACAAGATTAAAGGTTTTGATGACTGACACATGTCATGGACTATTTTTCGGTTTCCTTTATTGTCATCAGAAGTTGACATAAGGACCACAATTATGGAAGAGACTTCCTGCAAAAAGGTGAGTTGCTTCTCATATTCCTTTGCATCTCCATGAAGATTGGTAAAGGTCAAGCAGTTGTCAAATCTGTCCTGCTCTTCACCCCCAGGACAGAACCAGGCGACTTCCACCACTCCTCCCATCAAGAGACAGTCTCTGCTGCTGCCTTTGCAATGTCGGTGAAAAAAGACATCATGTTTGCGTTCACTGAGAAGACAGTTCATGATCTGCGATTTGGAAGAAGAGAAGCCCGTTCCAACTCTAACAAAGGACACAATGGGGGCAGAAACACGACACATCTGGTGATTCTTGTAATTGTCCTTCTCCTCATTTATTGATTTCCCTACTTGCTGCCAGCTCCTTCGAATTTGTCTGAGAGACCAGAGAGAGAATTCAATTTGAGCATTGCAAGGATTAGGTATGAGAAGGGGGAGGGCAAACTGACAAATGGAAAGTTTGTCCAAAATATATTGTCTGGCAAAATCATCTGCACAGTGAAGAACTGCCATCTGAATATCCATAGGGTGAACATAAGGTCTGACATTAATGGCTGCTGAGGGCTTAGTAGGGCTAACACTTTCCTCAAGTAGATCTTCATATGGATCAAAAGCTTCCTTTTCTTGATTTGAGGTGCATGAATAGACTTGGTTCTCTGTGTATTCTTCATTTTTGATGATCAGGTATCTCAGCCCATAATCCAGCATCAGTAGCTTCTGTAGGAAATAGAAGGGAAGTTCTCTTTCAGAGCAGGGTTGGGTGTTGTACACAGAAGTCTTGTGGATCAGTTGGAAGTTGGCTCTGCTCATTTTTCTTGGGTAGTAATGTTCTAGACCTAGACGCTGGAGTAAGTCTTGGAAGGTTCCATTTTCTATGACTTCCTCCTTTTCCTTTTCATTATCGTGTGGTTCATGGCACTCCTTTTCATGGAAGACACTTTGCAATTGTTTTCTCACCTCCTCCAATGAAGAGACAGTAGCCTCATAATTCCCTTCAATGAGCAGTCTCAAGTCTTTTTCTAGGTTTTCCCAATCATGATCTCCAGGTTTGGCGAGGACAGATACAACTTCTTTAGTCAAAGATCGTCCCATGTGATGTTTGATCAATGCCAAGCGTTGTGTTTTCTCCTCTAGAGAAACAGCTTTGATGCCTGCTGTTGCTGTCAGACCTGTGAGCACCAGGAATGCCTGAGACCTGTAGTTGGAAATATTTTTGAGTTCTTGGTATTTATTTTGTGCAGTTTGCATTTTATCCAATAAGAAATCTAACTCATCATGCCCCAGGAGATACTGAAATATATTGTCAACCACATGATATCCTGCGCCAGATGCTATCAAAAGTAGCAAGATGTGTGTGTCTGGCTTCCCTATTTCTTGGAGGTATTTCAAGAAGCACCCAAGAGACAAGCTGACCTCATAGGTCAGCTTTCTTTGAGCTTCCTCCACCAACTCTGTGGATTTGGAGTTGGCCTTTACTTCCCTAAGGTCATTCTGTGCTTTTTTAAGTATTTGAATTAACTCAGAAAATTGGGTGATATGGACATTGTCTTCTTTTGGTTCTGACTGAAATATCCACTCCATTATGGAATGAGCCTGAGGAAAGTTTTTTACTGTATAGATGTGAGGATACAAAAGACTGCTTAACTGAGATTTAATAAATGTTGTTCCATGAATGGAAGATTTTTTGCAAAAGTTGATGGTGTTTACCAGAAAATTCTGAAGACCCCAGTCTTTGAGGCATATATTAGTCCAAGTGGTATAACTTCCAGTTGTTTTACTCAATCTTTGCATCAAATTTATGAGCCTTTTAAGCTGTTCTTCAGGATCAAAAACTTTCCAGGATTTCATATCCTCTAAGAAAATTTTAGCCTCTTTCTCAATATTCAGTAATTCTCCCTCCTGGATCTGGGCAGTGAGTTCAGTCAGAACAGTATAGTTGTCTTTGAGACAGTTAGCTACTTTAAGAGGATCCTTAAAATCATTTCTGTGGCTAGAGAGGACAATGTCCCAAACAGGTACCAGCTGAAGTCCACGGTCAATGACACACCAGGTTTGATTACTGGCAACTAGACCAACTTTCCAGTTTAAAAAGCCATTTGCTTCTGGTGGGCCACCTGTCTGGGCCACAGATAACTGGACTTTGGTTTGGAGATTTTGGAAGGTTGTTTTCTGAGAGGCTTTTTTTGAATGAGAGTCTGATATATCCACCCCTGTAGCAATGTCCACTCCAAAGTCACTGTAACTGCCCTTTATGTATATATCCAGGGCCTCTGCTGCCTGCTGTTTTACTTCTGCCAGCCGTTCTTTTTGGAAACCCTCTGAAATGGCTTTCCACCAGTAGATTCCTCCCAGGTGCAGAGGGCCCTGGTTAGCATGAGACCCAAACCTCTGGAAGAAGGCTTCAGCCCTATGCCTCAGCAAGAGTAGTTTGTCTGGGTCTTCTGACTGACCCAAAATCTCTTCAATGTATTTTAATTCCTGGAGAGAAGCATTGGAAAGTTGGAGCTGGTCAAGGGGAAAGTAGAAGGAGGCCAGTGGGATATAGCTGACCTTGGTTGAGCAGAAATAAGAGTGTGTAGAATGTGACTGTTGTATTTTCTTGGATTCTGAATGCATGCTCTGATCCATACCAGCTTCCAGGCTAATTCCCCAACCTCCAGCCTTTGCTAAGGCAGTTACACTGAAGCCCAGCTTCTCTACAGTCTGAGTGAACATGGATTCTTCTTGAGAAGATGTAAATTCCTTCATTTCCGTCCATGTACCCTGCTCAGGGCCACGGAGTACGAAGTCCTTGGGGACACAGAGGAGCTCCTCTTTCTTCTCTATGAGACACCTCTGGTCACTGGTTTTGTAAATTCCCTCTAGGGCGAGGCCTCCAGACGCGTATCTCACCAGTTCTCTGTCTGGGAGACTTTTCCTGTGAGACAGTGTCCCCTTTATGTTGAGTTGTCTCTGCGTGTCTTCCATGGCTTCTCCTAGGGCTTTTCAGGAGCTGGACAGAACTCTTTGGGGATCTCCGTTGGCCTCCTCAGCTCTGCTTCCTTTTTCCTTTCTGCCTCATCCTGTCACTGCCTCCCTCTGTCACTGCCTCCCTTCTGACAGCATTTCTCTTAATTTCTTCAGTGCCGATTCTGCCTTCTTCTGCCTTTTTACTGATTCCACATGAGGCTCCTATAACTCTGAAAGAGTATTTGAGTATGACTGGTTAAGCGGTTTCTCCAGTGCCCTTTTCTCCCAGGGATGTTGCACCTGGCATTTCAGTTTTGGAGGTCTGTTTCTTCTAGGTGTTGTAAGGCCTGGGTGGAAGTCACATCCAGGTGTTCCTGCAGCTTTGACAACTAGTATTCAACTACCAGTCCTACTTCTGTGAGCAACTTTTGGAGATCTTGCCCATTTTTGCCTCAGAGCCGGGGTTCATTGGGCACAGACTCTGCTGTGTACGTGGCTGTGTGAAGATAAAACACTTAGTTAGCCTGTGGCATGTTAATATGCAGAATTCTGTGCTTAATTTTCAGAAACCTGTTTCTTTTTACACTAATACACTTCATACACTAATAATGAACTATCAGAAAAAGAAATTCAGGGAACAATGTCATTTATGATCAGACTAAAAAGAATAAAATACCAGGGAATAAACTTAACCAAGAAGATGAAATACCTATACTCTGAAAACTATGAGAACTGAAGAAAGAATTTGAAAATGATAAAAAGCAATAGAAAGACATCCTGTGTTCCTTAATTAGAAGGATTAATGTTGTTAAAAATATCCATACTATCCAAAGCAATCTACAGATTCAATGCAATCACTACCAAAATACCCAGGACACTTTCACAAGTGTAGGACAAAATGATTCTAAAATTTTTTTGGAACCACAAAAGACTCAATTGTCAAAGCTGACTGGAGACAAAAAAATAGCTGGATGTATCATGTTCCCTATTCAGACTATACTATAAAGCTATATTAATCAAAACAGCATAATATTGGCATAAAAGCCAATGGAACAGAATAGAGAGCCCAGAAATAAAGCAACACACTCATGGTCAATAATCTAATGCAAAACAGGTTTGAAAACAATGGAAGAGAGATAATTCCAATAAGCGGTGCTGGGAAAACTGGATAGCTACATTAAAAGAATACTAGGAAAAAATAGACAAAGAATAAGTGGATATTTCTCTAAAGAAGGCATACGGATGACCAACAGGCACGTGCAAAGTCACTCAACATTGTTAATTGTTAGAGAAATGCAAATTAAAACCATAATGAGGTATCATCTCCAACAAATCATCGTGGCCATCATCATATAGTCTACAAATAATAAATGCTAGGAGGGTGTGGAAAAAAGGGAACCCTTGTGTACTGTTGGCTGAGAATTTAAGTTGGTTCAGCTACTATGCAAAGGATTGTAGAGTTTCCTCAATAATGAAAAATAGGATCACAATAGTACCCAGCAATTCCACTCCTGGATATATATGCAAAGGAAGTGAAGACAGGATATTGAAGAGCTATATATATACCACATGTTTTCTGCATCATTATTCACAATAGCCAATATATGGAAACAGCCTAAGTGTCAGTCTATGGCTTAATGGATAAACGATATGTGATACAGCATGCACATGTATGCACACAGATACAGACACAGAATGGAATATCATATAGTCATGAGAAAGTGGGAAGTCCTGCCATTTGTGCATGATAACATGGATGGACATTGAGTGCATTATACTAAGTGAGATAAGTCAGACCAAGAAAGAAAAATTCTGTTAATATCATTTACATGTGGAAGCCAAACTTGTAAAACAGAGTAGTATAGTGGTTACCAGGGGTTGGAAGGTGTAGGAATTGGGGAGATACTGTTTAAAGGTACAAATGTGCCATCAGTAGGTAAATAAGTCCTAGACATCTAGGCTTCCCTGGTGGCTCAGATGGTAAAGAATCTGCCCGCAATGCAGGAGACCTGGATAGAAGGGAAGTTCTCTTTCAGAGCAGGGTTGGGTGTTGTACACAGAAGTCTTGTGGATCAGTTGGAAGTTGGCTCTGCTCATTTTTCTTGGGTAGTAATGTTCTAGACCTAGACGCTGGAGTAAGTCTTGGAAGGTTCCATTTTCTATGACTTCCTCCTTTTCCTTTTCATTATCGTGTGGTTCATGGCACTCCTTTTCATGGAAGACACTTTGCAATTGTTTTCTCACCTCCTCCAATGAAGAGACAGTAGCCTCATAATTCCCTTCAATGAGCAGTCTCAAGTCTTTTTCTAGGTTTTCCCAATCATGATCTCCAGGTTTGGCGAGGACAGATACAACTTCTTTAGTCAAAGATCGTCCCATGTGATGTTTGATCAATGCCAAGCGTTGTGTTTTCTCCTCTAGAGAAACAGCTTTGATGCCTGCTGTTGCTGTCAGACCTGTGAGCACCAGGAATGCCTGAGACCTGTAGTTGGAAATATTTTTGAGTTCTTGGTATTTATTTTGTGCAGTTTGCATTTTATCCAATAAGAAATCTAACTCATCATGCCCCAGGAGATACTGAAATATATTGTCAACCACATGATATCCTGCGCCAGATGCTATCAAAAGTAGCAAGATGTGTGTGTCTGGCTTCCCTATTTCTTGGAGGTATTTCAAGAAGCACCCAAGAGACAAGCTGACCTCATAGGTCAGCTTTCTTTGAGCTTCCTCCACCAACTCTGTGGATTTGGAGTTGGCCTTTACTTCCCTAAGGTCATTCTGTGCTTTTTTAAGTATTTGAATTAACTCAGAAAATTGGGTGATATGGACATTGTCTTCTTTTGGTTCTGACTGAAATATCCACTCCATTATGGAATGAGCCTGAGGAAAGTTTTTTACTGTATAGATGTGAGGATACAAAAGACTGCTTAACTGAGATTTAATAAATGTTGTTCCATGAATGGAAGATTTTTTGCAAAAGTTGATGGTGTTTACCAGAAAATTCTGAAGACCCCAGTCTTTGAGGCATATATTAGTCCAAGTGGTATAACTTCCAGTTGTTTTACTCAATCTTTGCATCAAATTTATGAGCCTTTTAAGCTGTTCTTCAGGATCAAAAACTTTCCAGGATTTCATATCCTCTAAGAAAATTTTAGCCTCTTTCTCAATATTCAGTAATTCTCCCTCCTGGATCTGGGCAGTGAGTTCAGTCAGAACAGTATAGTTGTCTTTGAGACAGTTAGCTACTTTAAGAGGATCCTTAAAATCATTTCTGTGGCTAGAGAGGACAATGTCCCAAACAGGTACCAGCTGAAGTCCACGGTCAATGACACACCAGGTTTGATTACTGGCAACTAGACCAACTTTCCAGTTTAAAAAGCCATTTGCTTCTGGTGGGCCACCTGTCTGGGCCACAGATAACTGGACTTTGGTTTGGAGATTTTGGAAGGTTGTTTTCTGAGAGGCTTTTTTTGAATGAGAGTCTGATATATCCACCCCTGTAGCAATGTCCACTCCAAAGTCACTGTAACTGCCCTTTATGTATATATCCAGGGCCTCTGCTGCCTGCTGTTTTACTTCTGCCAGCCGTTCTTTTTGGAAACCCTCTGAAATGGCTTTCCACCAGTAGATTCCTCCCAGGTGCAGAGGGCCCTGGTTAGCATGAGACCCAAACCTCTGGAAGAAGGCTTCAGCCCTATGCCTCAGCAAGAGTAGTTTGTCTGGGTCTTCTGACTGACCCAAAATCTCTTCAATGTATTTTAATTCCTGGAGAGAAGCATTGGAAAGTTGGAGCTGGTCAAGGGGAAAGTAGAAGGAGGCCAGTGGGATATAGCTGACCTTGGTTGAGCAGAAATAAGAGTGTGTAGAATGTGACTGTTGTATTTTCTTGGATTCTGAATGCATGCTCTGATCCATACCAGCTTCCAGGCTAATTCCCCAACCTCCAGCCTTTGCTAAGGCAGTTACACTGAAGCCCAGCTTCTCTACAGTCTGAGTGAACATGGATTCTTCTTGAGAAGATGTAAATTCCTTCATTTCCGTCCATGTACCCTGCTCAGGGCCACGGAGTACGAAGTCCTTGGGGACACAGAGGAGCTCCTCTTTCTTCTCTATGAGACACCTCTGGTCACTGGTTTTGTAAATTCCCTCTAGGGCGAGGCCTCCAGACGCGTATCTCACCAGTTCTCTGTCTGGGAGACTTTTCCTGTGAGACAGTGTCCCCTTTATGTTGAGTTGTCTCTGCGTGTCTTCCATGGCTTCTCCTAGGGCTTTTCAGGAGCTGGACAGAACTCTTTGGGGATCTCCGTTGGCCTCCTCAGCTCTGCTTCCTTTTTCCTTTCTGCCTCATCCTGTCACTGCCTCCCTCTGTCACTGCCTCCCTTCTGACAGCATTTCTCTTAATTTCTTCAGTGCCGATTCTGCCTTCTTCTGCCTTTTTACTGATTCCACATGAGGCTCCTATAACTCTGAAAGAGTATTTGAGTATGACTGGTTAAGCGGTTTCTCCAGTGCCCTTTTCTCCCAGGGATGTTGCACCTGGCATTTCAGTTTTGGAGGTCTGTTTCTTCTAGGTGTTGTAAGGCCTGGGTGGAAGTCACATCCAGGTGTTCCTGCAGCTTTGACAACTAGTATTCAACTACCAGTCCTACTTCTGTGAGCAACTTTTGGAGATCTTGCCCATTTTTGCCTCAGAGCCGGGGTTCATTGGGCACAGACTCTGCTGTGTACGTGGCTGTGTGAAGATAAAACACTTAGTTAGCCTGTGGCATGTTAATATGCAGAATTCTGTGCTTAATTTTCAGAAACCTGTTTCTTTTTACACTAATACACTTCATACACTAATAATGAACTATCAGAAAAAGAAATTCAGGGAACAATGTCATTTATGATCAGACTAAAAAGAATAAAATACCAGGGAATAAACTTAACCAAGAAGATGAAATACCTATACTCTGAAAACTATGAGAACTGAAGAAAGAATTTGAAAATGATAAAAAGCAATAGAAAGACATCCTGTGTTCCTTAATTAGAAGGATTAATGTTGTTAAAAATATCCATACTATCCAAAGCAATCTACAGATTCAATGCAATCACTACCAAAATACCCAGGACACTTTCACAAGTGTAGGACAAAATGATTCTAAAATTTTTTTGGAACCACAAAAGACTCAATTGTCAAAGCTGACTGGAGACAAAAAAATAGCTGGATGTATCATGTTCCCTATTCAGACTATACTATAAAGCTATATTAATCAAAACAGCATAATATTGGCATAAAAGCCAATGGAACAGAATAGAGAGCCCAGAAATAAAGCAACACACTCATGGTCAATAATCTAATGCAAAACAGGTTTGAAAACAATGGAAGAGAGATAATTCCAATAAGCGGTGCTGGGAAAACTGGATAGCTACATTAAAAGAATACTAGGAAAAAATAGACAAAGAATAAGTGGATATTTCTCTAAAGAAGGCATACGGATGACCAACAGGCACGTGCAAAGTCACTCAACATTGTTAATTGTTAGAGAAATGCAAATTAAAACCATAATGAGGTATCATCTCCAACAAATCATCGTGGCCATCATCATATAGTCTACAAATAATAAATGCTAGGAGGGTGTGGAAAAAAGGGAACCCTTGTGTACTGTTGGCTGAGAATTTAAGTTGGTTCAGCTACTATGCAAAGGATTGTAGAGTTTCCTCAATAATGAAAAATAGGATCACAATAGTACCCAGCAATTCCACTCCTGGATATATATGCAAAGGAAGTGAAGACAGGATATTGAAGAGCTATATATATACCACATGTTTTCTGCATCATTATTCACAATAGCCAATATATGGAAACAGCCTAAGTGTCAGTCTATGGCTTAATGGATAAACGATATGTGATACAGCATGCACATGTATGCACACAGATACAGACACAGAATGGAATATCATATAGTCATGAGAAAGTGGGAAGTCCTGCCATTTGTGCATGATAACATGGATGGACATTGAGTGCATTATACTAAGTGAGATAAGTCAGACCAAGAAAGAAAAATCCTGTTAATATCATTTACATGTGGAAGCCAAACTTGTAAAACAGAGTAGTATAGTGGTTACCAGGGGTTGGAAGGTGTAGGAATTGGGGAGATACTGTTTAAAGGTACAAATGTGCCATCAGTAGGTAAATAAGTCCTAGACATCTAGGCTTCCCTGGTGGCTCAGATGGTAAAGAATCTGCCCGCAATGCAGGAGACCTGGATTTGATCCCTAGGTTGGGAAGATCTCCTGGAAGAGGGCATGGCAATACTAGTCCAGATAGGGAGAATCCTCATGGACATAGGAGCCTGGTGGGCTACAGTCCACGGGATCACAAAGGGTAGAACATGACTGAGTGACTAAGCACAGCACATAGCACACATAATGATTATAAAGAATATACTGTCTTATAAACTTCAAAGTTGCCAAGGGACTTTATCTTGATTGTTCTCACCATGATAAAGAAATGCTACTGTGATGTGATAGAGGTGTTAGCTAACTCTATCTTGGTCATATGGCAATATAAAAATGTATCATATCAGCACATTGTATACCTTAGACTTATGCAAGGTATGTTAATTATATCTCAATAAATAAAATGCACTTCTTAGCTGGTTTATACTTGTCACTCACTTCTCACTCTTCCTCTGACACTAGTTAATATCATTATATTACATATATCTATTTTATATTATAAGCTATATATGTATAGTCAAATTCTCTTTATCTACTGATACCATCTTAATGTGTGTATGTAGAACCAAATACTGTCATATTTAATGTTTTCTCATTGTTATATTTTTAAGCCCACTGTCTTCGAGACATATGAGATGAGATTTCACATGTTTCAACTCACACCTAATTCAGGTTTCCTCTCTTCTTGTATTTCCTGTCCTACTGAATGTCACTGTTATAATTCGATACATTCTTCTTCCTCCTAATGTGAATGTCCTTTCAAATGATCCTTTTCAATCTCGCCTAAATCTTAATTCTTTTTAATCCCCTATCAGCCCTCCCTTAGATTTTTCCTTTGCTGTTTCTTTATTGGATCACGCTAATTGTCATCTCATCTTACAGTCATTTTGATTTTGTGCTTTCATTCTTCCCCAGTGTCACTAAAATTTGAATCTAAATTTAATGGTAGACTCAGTAATTAAAAAAACAGCTTTTCTGGGCTTCTCTGGTGGACAGTGGTTAGAAATCCGCCTTGCAATGCAGGGAACACTGATTCGATCCCTGGTCCAGGAAGATCCCACATGCCACAGAGCAGCTAAGACCGAGCACCACAACATCTGTGCCTGTGCTTAGAGCCCACAAGCCACAACCACTGAGCCCATGTGCTGCAACTTCTAAAACCCGTGTGCCCTCGGGGCGGTGCTCCATAATAAAAGAAGCCACCACAATGAGAAGCCCTGGGTATATATGCAAAGGAAGTGAAGACAGGATATGGATGAGATGTATGCAGTGTGCATATGCACCCTGCAACTAGAGTAGCCCCCACTTACTGCAACTAGAGAAAGCTTCGGAGAAGGCAATGGCACCCCACTCCAGTACTCTTGCCTGGAAAATCCCATGGGTGGAGGAGCCCCGTAGGCTGCAGTCCATGGGGTCGGGTCGCTAAGAATCGGGCACGACTGAGCGACTTCACTTTCACTTTTCACTTCCATGCATTGGAGAAGGAAATGGCAACCCTCTCCAGTATTCTTGCCTGGAGAATCCCAGGGACTGAGGAGCCTAGTGGGCTGCCGTCTATGGGGTCGCACAGAGTCGGACACGACTGAAGCGACTTAGCAGTAGCAGCAGCAGAGAAAGCCTGCACACAGCAGTAAGGACCCAGCGAAGCCAAAACACACATTAATTTAAAAAGAGAACAATTTTTCGAACTGAGTTATCTAAAATATCTAGATAAATTTTAAAAACAAATTCTTGGAAGTCTCCAGGAATTTAATAGATAATGCAATAATATCTGATGGAAAAGGTAAATAAATTTGAAGCAAGTGAAACTTTTCCATTACAAATTAAAGACAGCATTCAGGATACCTTGGCATACACTTGGAAGACAAATAAAAGAAATTCATAATCAGATATATCATAGTAAAACTGCAGAAAATACAATAGGAAACATAAAGAATTTAGAGAAAAGCAGATTAAAAAAATTAATTTAATTGGAGAATAATTACTTTACAATATTGTGATGGCTTACCATACCTCAACATGAATTAACCACAGGTATACAAGTGTCCCCCCAAATCCTAAACTTCCCTCCCACCTTCCTCCCCACTCTATCCTGGGTTGTCCCAGAGCACCTCCTTTGGATGCTCTGCTTCATGCATCGAACTTGCACTGGTCGTCTGATTTACATATGATAATGTACATGTTTCAGTGGTATTCCCTGAAATCATCCCACCCTCGCCTTCTCCTACTGAGTTCAAAAGTCTGTTTTTTACATCAATGTCTCCCTTGCTGTCCTGCATTTAGGATGGTCAGTACCGTCTTTCTAAATTCCCTATATATGTGTTATTATACAGTATTTGTCTTTTTCTTTCTGACTTACTTCACTCTGTATAATATGCTCCAAGTCCATCCACCTCATTAGAACTGACTCACATGCATATCTTTTTAATAGCTGAGTAATATTTCACTGTGTATATATACCACAACTTCCTTATCCATTCATCTGCCAATGGACATCTAGGTTGCTTCCATGTCCCAGCTATTGTAAATGCCCCAGCTATTGCTGTAGTGAACTCTGTTGTACATGTGTCTCTTTTAATTCTGGTTTGCTTGGAGTGTATGCCCAGCAGTGGGATTACTGGGTGGTATGGCAGTTCTATTCCCAGTTTTTTAAGGAATCTCCACACTGTTCTCCATAGTGGCTGTACCAGTTTGCATTCCTACCAACAGTGTAAGAGCATCCCCTTTTCTCCACACCCTCTCCAGCATTTATTGTTTATAGACTTTGATGATAGACTTATGACTGATGTGAGATGATACCTCATTATGGTTTTGATTTGCATTTATCTAATAGTGAGTGGTGTTGAACATATTTTCATGTGTTTATTAGCAATGTGTATGTTTTCTTTGCAGAAATGTCATTTTAGGTCTTTTGCCCACTTTTTGATTGGATTGGTCATTTTTCTGATATTGAGCTACATGAGCTGCTTGTATATTTTGGAGATTAATTCTTTGCAGTTTTTTTGTTTGCTATTACTTTCTCCCATTCTGAGGACTGTCTGAGAAAAGCGAATTTTATATTCAAGTAATAATTAGAGAGAGCGATGACCTCAACAGCACTGATGGAAGCCCGAAGGCAGTATGATGGGGTGTTAAACCTACTGAAAGAAAATAGCTGATAAAGTAGGATTCTATGCAGAGTTAAAAGTATCCTTAAAGAATTATGGCGGGAGAAAAACATAATTGAAAACAGCATAGTAATATAATTTGCTACCTGGAAATGCACTTTGAAGGAAATACTAAGGCATGTTTTTTTCAGGAGAAGGAAAATATCACCAATGAATAGTCAGAGATGCAGGGAAAGATGGTGAGCAACAAAGGTATAGATATATGGAAAAAATCTAAATAAATGCATAAAACAGTGGGATTTAAAGTTCATAATAACGATTGCATTTAGGCTGGCATTTTTTTCTGAATGGATTTAAAGGATCCTCAGTTCCTTGGGGTATTTGAGAAGAAGGTCAAATATTCTATTGATTTTGTAGAGTATATGTTGCACTTTCTAGTACAATCTCAAATATAAGAATCAAGACTATATAACTGTCAAACTAACACAGGAAAATAAAATAAGAAACATTTGATTATACAACTTATCAAAATTTGTGGAGTATAGTGAAAGCTGAGCTTAGGGGGAAATTTACATTGAATGCATATATAACAAAAGAATAATTATATGAAAACAATAATCTAAGTTTCCATCTGAGGAAATGAAGAGAAAATTGAATCCAAATAAACAAGAGAAAAGAACTAAAAAGCCAATAAAATTTAAAACAAGAAATCAATAGAAAAAATCAGTAAAAGTATAACATGATTCTTTGGAAATACAAAAAAAAAACTAATAATTCAGACTATGAAAAGAGGGAAGACACAAATTACTATTATCAGAAATAAAATAGGGGTTATGGATATGAATTCTATAGACACTGAGGATGAAAAAAAGAGTACTGTGAAAAACTGTTAACTCTCACATTTGATAGCCTAGATAAAATATATCAATCCCTTGGAAGACAATAAACTATTATTGCTTACATGAGAGGAAATAAATACTCTGAATAAGGCTGTGTCTGTTTAAAAAAAAAAATTGAATCAATAATTAACAGCCATCCAAAACAGAAAGCACCAGTCCCAGTGGGATTCACTGGTGAATTCTACCAAACATTTAAGGAAGAAACTGTACCAAATATCTACAATCTCTTTCAGAGGACAGAAGCAGAAGGAATACTTCCTAATTTAGTTCATGAGGTCAACGTTACCCTAATACCAAAACTAGTTAAAGACATTACAAGAAAGAAAACTAAAAACCTATATCTCTTATGAAAAAAAATTAACAAAATAAATCTAATAATGTAAAAAGGAGTTATATACCACAACCACGTGGGATTTACCTCAGGTAAGTAAAGTAGATTCAATATTCAGATCAATTCATGTAATATACTGCAATCAACTAAGAAGAAAAACCACATGGAGAGAACCCATTTGACAAAATCCAATACTTATTCATTATTAAAATTTCCAGCAATTTAAGAATAGAGGGGAACTTACTAAACTTGATAAAAGACCTTAAAAAAACCCCTACAGTTAACATTACACTTAATGGTAAGAACCTAGAAGCTTTCCTCTTAAAGAAAAATAGGTTAAGGAAATCCCATCTCAACCCTCCTATCATACATCCTAATGGAAGTGTTGGTTAATAAGATAAGGAAATAAAAATATACTGATTGGGAAATAAATAAAACATGTCTTTGTTTGTAGATGACACTATGTAAAAAATGCTAAAAAATCAGCAAAACATCTCCTGGAACTGATAAGTGAATACAGCAAGGTTGTAGCATATAAGGGAAGGACTGATGCTAAAGCTGAAACTCCAATAATTTGGCCACCTCATGCAAAGAGTTGACTCATTGGAAAAGACTGATGCTGGGAGGGATTGGGGGCAGGAGGAGAAGGGGATGACAGAGGATGAGATGGATGGATGGCATCACTGACTCAATTGACTTGAGTCTGAGTGAATTCTGGGAGTTGGTGATGGACAGGGAGGCCTGGCGTGCAGCAATTCATGGGATAGCAAAGAGTCAGACATGAATGAACGACTGAACTGAACTGATAGAAAAACTACTGTTTTTTAATATGCTAGCAATAAGCAATTGGAATTTGAGATTAAAAACACAATATCATTTAAACTAACACCCTCACAAAATAAATACTTAGATAAAAACCTGATAATATATGTGGAAGATCTATTTAAGGACAACTACAAAACTCTGATAAAAGAAATCAAGGAATATTTGCATAGATAGAGAGATATTTCATGTCTAATATTGTTAAGGCTTCAGTTCTTCCCATCTTAATTTATCGAGACAATGTCTTCTCCACCTCCACAATATGAAAGCATCAGTTCTTCAGCATTCAGCTTTCTTATGGTCCAACTCACACATCTGTTCATAACTACCAGAAAACTTACAGCTTTGACTATATGAACCTGTGTTGACCATGTGATGTCTCTGCTTTCTCTTAAGTTATTCTTTGGTTCAGTCGCTCAGTCATGTCCGACTCTTGTGACCCCATGAATTGCAGCACACCAGGCCTCCATGTCCATCACCAACTCCCGGAGCTCACTCAAACTCACGTCCATCAAGTCGGTGATGCCATCCAGCCATCTCATCCTCTGTCATCCCTGTCTCCTCCTGCCCTCAATCCCTCCCAGCATCAGACTCTTTTCCAATGAGTCAACTCTTCGTATGAGGTAGCCAAAGGACTGGAGTTTCAGCTTCAACATCAGTCCTTCCAAAGAACAGCCAGGACTGATCTCCTTTACAATGGACTGGTTGGATCTCCTTGTGGTCCAAGGGACTCTCAAGAGTCTTCTCCAGCACCACAGTTCAAAAGCATCAGTTCTTCAGGGCTCAGCTTTCTTCACAGTCCAATTCTCACATCCATACATGACTACTGGAAAAACCATAGCTTTGACTAGATGGACTTTTGTTGGCAAAGTAATGTCTCTGCTTTTGAATATGCTGTGTAGGTTGGTCATAACTTTCCTTCCAAGGAGTAAGCGTGCTTTAATTTCATGGCTGCAGTCACCATCTGCAGTGATTTTGGAGCCCCCCAAAATAAAGTCTAACACTATTTCCACTGTTTCCCCATCTATTTTCCATGAAGTGATGGGACTGGATGCCATGATCTTCATTTTCTGAATGTTGAGCTTTAAGCTAACTTTTTCACTCTCCTCTTTCACTTTCATCAAGAGGCTTTTGAGTTCCTCTTCACTTTCTGCCATAAGGGTGGTATCATCTGCATATCTGAGGTTGTTGATATTTCTCCCGGCAATCTTGATTCCAGCTTGTGTTTCTTCCAGTCCAGTGTTTCTCATGATGTACTCTGCATATAAGTTAAATAAGCAGGGTGACAATATACAGCCTTGATGTACTCCTTTTCATGCTTGGAACCAGTATGTTGTTCCATGTTCAGTTCTAACTGTTGCTTCCTGGCCNTGAATTAACCATCAGAGAAGATAACATTAGCTCACGTGAAGGGCTGTGGTGCCAATAAAGCAGAGTGGTGTTCTGGAGTGCATGCTGGGGAGGGCTGGGGCCACAGTGGTCAGGGACATATCTCTCCCAAGGAGAGGTTTGAGTTGAGTGATAATGACAAAGCAGAGAGGACATCAAATACAAAAGCCCTGAGACTGGAATTAACTTGTCTGAGTAACACCAATTCCTGACCTATCAACAGCCTCAGGAGCTCCCTAACTTCTCAGCTTCGGCTGTTGGAGCCCCGTCTGCCTCCTCTTCCCCAGTGGAGGAGTTCTCCTGCCCTCCCCTTCCATGCCTGTTTCTACCTGCAGGAGATGAGGAGGCTACAGCCTGGGCCCAGAAGGGTGGGTAGGGATGCTGGCAGAAGGGATGACCACGGAGACAGCTACAGGGCAGGGAAGGGGGTGGGAGGGATGCAGGAGGAGAGGAGGAGGCTGGAAGGGGATGGTCAGGGCGAAACTAAAGTTTTTCCAGTAGCCATGTACAAATGTTAGAGTTGGACACAAAGAAGGCTGAGCACTGAAGAACTGATGCTTTCAAATTGTGGTGCTGGAGAAGACTCTTGAGAATCCCCTGGACTACAAGGAGATCAAACCAGTGAATCCTACAGGAAACCAGCCCTGAATATTCATTAGAAGGACTGATGCTGAAGCTGAAGCTCCAGTACTTTATCCACCTGATGTGAAGAGCCAGCTCATTGGAAAAGACTCTGATGCTGGGAAAGACTGAGGGCAGGAGGAGAAGCGGGCAACTGGGATGAGATGGTTGGATGGCATCACTGACTCAATGAACATGAGTTTGAGCAAACTCCAGGAGATAGTGAAAGTCAGAGAAGCCTGGCATGCTGCAGTCCATAGGGGGTGGGGGGGAGTCTCAAAGAATTAGACACGACTTCGCTACTAAATAGGCTTCCCTGGTGGCTCAGAGGTTAAAGCATCTGCCTGGAATGTGAGACCCAGGTTTGATCCCTGGGTCAGGAAGATCCCCTGGAGAAGGAAATGGCAACCCACTCCAGTACTTGGGGATGGTCAGGGCGAAACTACAGTTTTTCCAGTAGCCATGTACAAATGTTAGAGTTGGACACAAAGAAGGCTGAGCACTGAAGAACTGATGCTTTCAAATTGTGGTGCTGGAGAAGACTCTTGAGAATCCCCTGGACTACAAGGAGATCAAACCGGTGAATCCTACAGGAAACCAGCCCTGAATATTCATTAGAAGGACTGATGCTGAAGCTGAAGCTCCAGTACTTTATCCACCTGATGTGAAGAGCCAGCTCATTGGAAAAGACTCTGATGCTGGGAAAGACTGAGGGCAGGAGGAGAAGCGGGCAACTGGGATGAGATGGTTGGATGGCATCACTGACTCAATGAACATGAGTTTGAGCAAACTCCAGGAGATAGTGAAAGTCAGAGAAGCCTGGCATGCTGCAGTCCATAGGGGGTGGGGGGGAGTCTCAAAGAATTAGACACGACTTCGCTACTAAATAGGCTTCCCTGGTGGCTCAGAGGTTAAAGCATCTGCCTGGAATGTGAGACCCAGGTTTGATCCCTGGGTCAGGAAGATCCCCTGGAGAAGGAAATGGCAACCCACTCCAGTACTCTTGCCTGGAGAATCCCATGGAGGGAAGAGCCTGCTAGGCTACAGCCCATGGGGTCACAGAGTCAGACACGACTGAGTGACTTCACTTTCACTTTCACTTTAGCTACTAAACACCAGCAAGAGGGCTAAGATATCAGACCCTGGGCTGCACTTCCTCAACGCCTCAAGGGGCTGGGGCTGTTACGCTGGACAGGTACTAACCCTCCAAGTCCCTTCACTTCAAGACCTCTTTTCAGTCACCTGGGTTTTCTGTCTGATGCATGGGCCTTTGTCTTTGAGATCCTCAGGCTGGAAGGGGAGGAGAGATCTCTAAAGCCAGATTCTTTCTCCTCTGTTCCCCTCAGGGCTGTACTAAGGAGTCACCTTGTGAGTGGGGCAGGGAGAAGAAAGCTGCAGGCCCTCAGGAAGGCTGCCTCCATGCAGGTGGCCACAGGTAGGAGGCAAGCTGGCTGCTGGGTGCTGCCGAGGCTGCACACTGGGGCTCCGGGCAAGGCCCTGTGGTGGGCCTGTCTCTTATACACATCTTCTCCTGTACAATGTCATGAACCTCTGTCCATAGTTCATCAGGCACTCTATCTATCAGATCTAGTCCCTTAAATCTATTTCTCACTTCCACTGTATAATCGTAAGGAATTTGATTTAGGTCATACCTGAATGGTCTAGTGGTTTCCCCTACTTTCTTCCGTTTAAGTCTGAATTTGGCAATAAGGAGTTCATGATCTGAGCCACAGTTAGCTTCCGGTCTTGTTTTTGCTTACTGTATAGAGCTTCTCCATCTTTGGCTGCAAAGAATATAATCAGTCTGATTTCGATGTTGACTATCTGGTGATGTCCATGTGTAGAGTCTTCTCTTGTGTTGTTGGGAGAGGGTGTTTGCTATGACTAGTGCATTCTCTTGGCAAAACTCTATTAGCCTTTGCCCTGCTTCATTCCGTATACCAAGGCCAAATTTGCCTGTTACTCCAGGTGTCATGTCACTTCCTACTTTTGCATTCCAGTCCCCTATAATGAAAAGGACATCTTTTGGGGGTGTTAGTTCTAAAAGGTCTTGTAGGTGTTCATACAACTGTTCAAATTCAGCTTCTTTAGCATTACTGGTTGGGGCATAGACTTGGATTTCTGTGAAAGACTTCCCTGGTGGCTCAGATGGTAAAGCATCTGCCTACAATGCAGGAGACCTGGGTTCAATCCCTGCATTAGGAAGATCTCCTGGAGAAGGGAATGGTGAACACTCCAGTATTCTTGCCTCACCCCCCCAACCCCTGCACGAAACACAGGCTCAAAGGTTATTATTACTGTTTAGGAAAAAAAAGAATTGAGCTATGAAAGCTATGAAAGACCCAGAAGAATCTTAAATCACATTACTGTGTGAAAGAGACCAGTCTGATAATGCTACATACTTTATGATTCCAACTGTATGAAATAGTGGAAGTCTAAACTATGGTGACTGTAAAAAAGATCAGTGGTTGCCAGGGGTTTTGGTGGGAAAAAATAAATTGGTGCCAATAGACTTGCTTAATGCAGGGTTGCCCCAAAACTTCAATTTGTGAAAAACACAGTATCCACAAAGCACAATAAAATGAGATGTGCCTGTGTACCTATTACTGCTACTGCTAAGTCGCTTCAGTCGTGTCCGACTCTGTGTGACCCCACAGACTGCAGCCCACCAGGCTCCTCTGTCCCTGGGATTCTCCAGGCAAGAACACTGGAGTGGGTTGCCGTTTCCTTCTCCATATGTACCTATTAGAATGGCTAAAATTCAGATCAATAACATCACTGATTGCTGGCAAGTGTGTGGTGTAAAAGCGACTCTTATTCATTGCTTCTGGGAATGCAAATGGAATAGCTACTTTGAGAGACAGTTTGTTTCATTCTTACAAAGCTAAATATTCTTTTTCCATATGACTAGCAATCATGCTCCTTGGTATCTATACCTATAGTAGACCTCACAGAAACTAGTACAAAGATATCTATAGCAGCTTTATTTATAATTTCAAAAACTTGGAGATAACCAAAACATCCTTGAGTAGGTGAGTGGATAAATAAACTGTGATACTTCTAGACAATGGAATATTATTCAATCTTTTTTTAAAATATAAATTTATTTTAATTGGATGCTAATTATTTTACAATATTGTATTGGTGTTGCCGTACATCAACATGAATCCACCATGGGTTTGTATTCAATTATAAAAAAAAAAATGAAAAGAATGAAATGAAATGAGAAGACATGGAGGAAATGTAAATGTATATTGCTAAACGTAAAAAGCCAGATCAAAAAGGCTGTGACTCCAATTGTAATATATTCTGGAAAAAACAAAATTATAGTGAAAGTGCGAAGATGAATGGTTACAAGGAAAGGATGAGAAGGAGGAGCACAGAGGATTTTTAGGGCAATGAACTATTCTGTATGTTTAAAAGTTTGTTACACTTCATTAGACATTTTTCAAAACCCATAGAATATGCAAGACATATGTAAACTATGTGCTCTGGGTGATTCTGACATTTCAGTATGGGTCCATCCCTGTAACAAATGTGCCACTTTGCTGCGGGATGTTGATAATGCAGGAAATCATGCATTTGTGGGGCCGAGAGGCATATGGGAGTCTCTGTAACTTCTGCTCGCTTTTGTGTAAACCTGGAACTACTCTAAAACATTAATTCAATAAAAGTAAAGCAAAGTTTACAGACTTGGTGAAGTTGAATCTACAACTACTTTAGGAAAGATTTAGTATTACCATATATTTTGTACCTGATAAACCAAGAAAAAATCAGTAAATGCAAAGAACACTCAAACAATACGATATGATTAACAACTCAACCTAATGTCCTCATTTAGAACTGCTCACAACATGTTTGCATTTTGTCTCTAATGACTTGTTGGAAACTTATAGGCTCAGTACAAACTGTTCATCTGGGCAGAGGACAGCTGCCATGTATTTGGGTATTCTTTGCGGACAGTTGAGAGGAGAGAAGAAAGTTGAATACCTGGGGTACAGGCATGAAGATATGTATTTGGAGAGCCAATGTAGAGATCTGCCTAAGACAGAGATGTGGTCTGCAGCAGACAGGACTCCCCATGAAGCTGGATCAAAAAAGGATGTCCCAATTTGCACTTATCACCAGATTTCTAGACCCCTTCCTCCTTTTGTTTTACCGTCACATTCATCCCACTCTAATTTTTTCAGTGTCTCAGGTTGCAAATAGTTCCCTTTGACTTCTGTGTCTCTTTAGCTCACTACAATCAGATATCATATTCTCAAATTTTTCCATCCTGTTCAAACCCATGTATATATCATAGACTATGTATCAGGTGTTCTGGTTGAAAAATGGAGTTATAGGTATGAATAAGACATGGTCAGAGAAGGTTCTGCATCAGTATAGGAGGAAAGAAAATCATGAGTACACTAAGAGGAGGGAGAAACAGAACTTTAACTGGAGCTCCTCTAGTCCTCACTAGATTGACTTTAGTACTTGATTCTCTAGAGAATGCATAAAGTTCATCCACTTTTTCTTTGAGCCTTGCTCTCTCAGTTCAGTCGCTCAGTCATGCCTGACTCTTTGCGACACCAAGGACTGCGGCATGCCAGGCTTTCCTGTCCATAGCCACCTCCCGGAGCTTGCTCAAACTAATGTCCATTGAGTTGGTGATGCCAACCAACCATCTTATCCTCTGTTGTCCCCTTCTCCTCCTGCCTTCAATATTTCCCAGAATCAGGGTCTTTTCTAATGAGTTGGCTCTTTGCATCAGATGGACAAAGTATTGAAATTTCAGCTTCAGCATCAGTCCATCTAATGAATATTCAAGACTGATTTTCCTAGATTGAATGGTTGGATCTCCTTGCAGTCCAAGGACTCTCAAGAGTCTTCTCCAACACCACAGTTCAGAAGCATCAATTCTTTGGCTCTCAGCTTTTTTTATAGTCCAACTCTCATATCCATACGTGACTAAGGAAAAATCATAGCTCTGACTAGATGGACCTTTGTCGGCAAAGTAATGTCTCTGCTTTTTAATATGCTGTCTAGATTGGTTATAACTTTTCTTTGAAGAAGCAAGCATTTTATAATTTCATAGATTCAGTCACCATCTGTAGTGATTTTTGAGCCCAAGAAAATAAAGTCTCTCACTGTTTCCATTGTTTCCCCATCTTTTTGCCATGAAGTGGTGGGACCGAATGCCATGGTCTTCATTTTTTGAATGTTTAGTTTTAAACCAGCTTTTTCACTCTCCTCCTTCACTTTCATCAAGGGTCTCTTCAGTTCCTCTTCACTTTCTGCCATAAGAGTGGTGTCATCTGCATGTCACCATGGTTATTGATATTTCTCCTGGCAATCTTGATTTCAGCTTGTGCTTCATCCAGCCTGGCATTTCACATGATGTACTCTGCATAGAAGTTATATAAGCAGGATGACAGTATATAGCCTTGATATACTTCTTTCTCGATTTGGAAACAGTCTGTTGTTACATGTCTTGTTCTAACTGTTGCTTTTTGACCTGCACACAGATTTCTCAGAAGGCAGGTAAGGAGGTCTGGTATTCCCATCTCTTGAAGAATTTTCCACAGTTTGTTGTGATCTACACAGTCAGAGGCTTTGGTGTAATCAATGAAGCAGAAGTAGCTATTTTCTGGAATTCTCTTTCTTTTTTTATGATTGAACAGATTTTGCAATTTGATCTCTGGTTCCTCTGCCTTTTCTGAATCTAACTTGAACATCTGGAAGTTCACGGTTCATGTACTGTTGAAGCCTGAATTGGAGAGTTTTGAACATTATTTTGCTAGCATGTGAGTTGAGTGCAATCGTGTGGTAGTTTGAACATTCTTTGGAATTGCCCATC
>SJYX01011926.1:0-18281 GCA_006410675.1 Oreotragus oreotragus
CTGAAGAAGGCTTTCTTATCTCTTCTTGCTATTCTTTGGAACTCTGCATTCAGATGCTTATATCTTTCCTTTTCTCCTTTGCTTTTCACCTCTCTTCTTTTATCAGCTATTTTTAAGGCCTCCCCAGATAGCCATTTTGCTTTTTTTGCATTTCTTTTCCATGGGGATGGGTCTTGATCCCTGTCTCCTGTACAATGTCACGAACCTCATTCCATAGTTCATCAGGCACTTTATCTATCAGATCTAGGCCCTTAAATCTATTTCTCACTTCTACTGTATAATAATAAGGGATTTGATTTAGGTCATACCTGAATGGTCTAGTGGTTTTCCCTACTTTCTTCAATTTAAGTCTGAATTTGGTAATAAGGAGTTCATGATCTGAGCCACAGTCAGCTCCTGGTCTTGTTTTTGTTGACTGTATAGAGCTTCTCCATCTTTGGCTGCATAGAAGATAATCAATCAAATATAATCAAAAATTCCATGATTTACCCTATGTAAATTAGCAAAGCTGTAGTAACATGGAGCTTCTCAGGTGGCGCTAGTGGTAAAGAACCCTCCTGCCAATGCAGGAAACATGAGACATGGATTCAATCCCTGTGTCAGGGAGATCCCTGGAGGAGAGCATGGCAACCCACTCTAGTATCCTTGCCTGGAGAATCCCTTGGACAAAGGAGCCTGGCGGGCTACAGTCCATAAGGTTGCAAAGAGTGAGACACGACCATAGTGACTTAGCATACAGGACACAGTAATATATGATGCCTGGAGGTGGGTGTTTGGGGAATTTTAATCTAATGCATCACAGATATTCATTCAATGATAACTAGCAAAATGTTAGGCTTCCTCCTACCTTTCTCATTATAAGCAAATAGGCCGACAGAAACAAAAATGATGGCTTTCTCTTTCCCATTGGAAAAAATTAAATTAACAATTATCCTATAATTCAGAGAAAATGACTAAACTTTTTTTTTAATATATACTTTGGTTTGCATTTTCACTTGATAGTATGTTATTGAATGATATATGATTGTATGTTATTGAATTTTTCATATCATAAATAAAATTCTACTTTATCATTTTTGAGTGCTTTATGTCATATTCTATTGTATAGATGCTCTGTCATTATTTTAGCCAATGTCCTACTGATAGATTTGGATTATTCTAATTTTTCAATATTATAAACAACAGAAGTTGGATATGTAGCTGAAGAAATATTTTAAATATTGATACCCATTGCCAGATCGTGCTTTAGTTGAAACGCAGAGTTATATGTGTGTGTGTGTACACTCACACATGCATGTGTGCTTTGACTAATATTATTGAGCCCTTACTATACTCTGGGTATTAGATTAAGTCCTTTAGATACACTATGTGATTCAGTGATTGCAATGCTTCAGATTCAGCTGAAGTCATATACTTATTAGAGCAGATACTTTAAGAAAACTAATCCAGAACCACATTTTATTTTCCAACCCAAGAGCCTTAGTGGAAGCAGAAGGGCAAACCTAGAAACTATGCCTGTGTGCTCAGTTACTGAGTCATGTCTGACTCTTCGACTCCATGGCCTGTAGCCCACCAGACTCCTCTGTCTATGGGATTTCCCAGGCAAGAATACTGGTGTGGGTTACCTTTTCCTTCTCCAGGGGATCTTCCTGACCCAGGGATCAAACCCATGTCTCCTGTATTGCAGGCAGATTCTTTACCACTGCACCAACAGGGAAGCCCATAAAATATGAGAGTGATAATAAAATCTTGGTTTTAGCCTTGCTAAGACGTGAGTCTTAGCTGTTTGTCAGAGTCCATGACCTGTAAGCGTAAAACCAAATGGAGAGCTTGCCCAAGAAAAGCCTATGCTTGCTTCCATGATGAACATCCAACTTTGCAGTAATCCTTTGTTGTCCTTGTAGTGCACAGCATCTTCAGTCCTTTGTACCAACTGTTGTGGCTGCAGAGTTTCCTAGGAATAGGGAGACCCTCGGTCTTGATTTGCCCAGGACAGTCCTACTGTATGCCCGTTGTCTTGAAATAACTATTGATATTGCATCCTTTCATTCTCAAAAGTGTCCCACTTTGGAAAACAATTATCTTTGAGGAAATCTGTCAGACTAGACAGGGATTGTTGATGAGACTGAGGCAAGTTTGAGCAATGAGATGATCAACTCCTGCCCTTTCCCTTACTGCAGAACAGGCGCCTCTGTCCTTAACTTTATAAAGAAACTCACCTGCCCAATCATGCAACAAGATACCTTGGTCACCTCACTAATGCAAGTAATAGCTAAGGCTCAGAGAAAAAGCAAAAAAAAAAAAAAAAAAAAACCTCTGTCCTTAACTTTATAAAGAAACTCACCTGCCCAATCATGCAACAAGATACCTTGGTCACCTCACTAATGCAAGTAATAGCTAAGGCTCAGAGAAAAAGCAAAAAAAAAAAAAAAAAACAAGTGTGTAGTAAAAATTATTGGGTCCCATAATAAAATTCTTGCCTTTGTCTATGGGAAACATTCTTATTCAAAGCCTATCTTCTCTTCTTTTACTCACAGACCCCCAAAAGCTTGGGTATCTTATTTCCTACCCACAGGTGATTAAAAGGATAGGTTAGAAAGAGAAAGAATGCCTAAGGCAAACACTTCAGCATGAGCAAGCAGCGAAAGTAGCTTACATGAGAGGAAAAGGCAGAAAAACTGCCATGCAAGTACAAACAAGCCAGCCTGGTGTAGAAAATCCATGCAGAGGGCAGTAATGGGAGTTCATAATGATGACCTTGAATTATCAGGAAAATGTTTCCTTGCATTTGGTAGGTTGCATTTAAGAAGTTAGGGTAGCATGGATCATTTTCAATCAGATCTCTATCCTAGACACTTCATATTCCTTAAATTAGACATATAATAGGTAAATCTTCAGTAAGCTGAACACCTTGATTATATGGAATGACTTAACCTTCTGAGAGTCCTGGGCAGCTAAGACTCTAACAGATAAAGAAAGGCACTTACGTCATCTTTTCTGTCCTCAATGACTTCAAATTCTTGTTGATATTACAAGTTGTCATCCTTCCTAGATGTCTTTGCATTTTTATAAAGGACTTTAAAAGACCAAAATGTCTTATAATCCTAAGGAAGTCGAGTTCTGGTAATATAATTCTAGATACTAAGAACACAGGAGGAAAATTTTAGGGGCCAGAGGATATTTCTGGTTATCCATGCAGAGACCATCCGAGCTTTTCTTTGTGTGAAGATAGTCCTGTCAAAAGGGTGATCTTAGCAGCTCGTGTCCTTGGGAGTCATCAACTTCCACCTCTGAGGGACCCTCTGGGCCTGAACCATGTTCAGGGGACAAACAGCAGAGTGAGTCAAACATGCTCCTGGCTGAGCAGAAGGTGAAAGAGTCCGCAGAGTAACTGAGGTACTGCTGCTGCTGCTAAGTCGCTTCAGTCGTATCCGACTATGCAACCCTGTAGACGGCAGCCCACCAGGCTCCCCCGTCCCTGGGATTCTCCAGGCAAGAACACTGGAGTGGGTTGCCATTTCCTTCTCCAATGCATGAAAGTGCAAAGTGAAAGTGAAGTCGTTCAGTCGTGCCTGACTCTTAGTGACCCCAGNCGGCAGCCCACCAGGCTCCCCCGTCCCTGGGATTCTCCAGGCAAGAACACTGGAGTGGGTTGCCATTTCCTTCTCCAATGCATGAAAGTGCAAAGTGAAAGTGAAGTCGTTCAGTCGTGCCTGACTCTTAGTGACCCCAGGGACTGCAGCCTACTAGGCTCCTCTGTCCAGGGGATTTTCCAGGCAAGAGTACTGGAGTGGCGTGCTACTTGGTACTAATCAGAAACAAAATTAGCAATCATTTAAGTGCCAAGTGCCAATCATTTAAGCTTCCCTGGTGGCTCAGAGGTTAAAGCATCTGCCTCTAATGTGGGAGACCTGGGTTCGATCCCTGGGTCGGGAAGATTCCCTGGAGAAGGAAATGGCAACCCACTCCAGTATTCTTGCCTGGAGAATCCCATGGATGGAGGAGCCTGGTGGGCTACAGTCCATGGGGTCGCAAAGAGTCGGACATGACTGAGAGACTTAACTTTCACTTTCACTTTATGTGCCAAGTGGTCCTGAGCTCTCAGAGTCAAGACTGCTGGGGTTCTGAGAATTCTGGCTGCATATCCAGTAGGTTTCTGTTCATTAATTCTATCCATGGCAATGTTTAAAGTGTAATGAAAACTCAGTGGAAAAAATTAGAAGAGTTGCAGCTTTTCATAGTTATCCTCAGGACACACCAATTCTAAAACAGAGGAAGAAAAGATGGATGAGGCCCCCTCCACTGCTTTGTTGTCCTACTTCATGGGTGTCCCTGCAGGAAACTCAACCTGGAAGGTAGAAGAGCTTTGGGGAGGGGGGTGGATAAAGGCTCTTGATGGAAGGAGGGCCCCCCTTCCCCTTCAGAGGGTCAATCCACTCTATTACCCAAGCCTTCTACTGAGCAGAATAGCTCTGAGATTGGGGACAGTCACTGCGATGCATTTTTGTGTGTCCTTCCCCAAAGAAATCCAGGTTTGCATTTCCTTGATAACTTTTGGTGCCCCTCCCAGAATGTCACTAGCTGGACACTCACTTTCTCTGGGAGGTGAAACTTTGGTCTCTGATATCCAGGCAGGAAAGACAGCCACTGGGTATAAACAGCCCTGTGTTGACTCCTGTTAGCACCTCTGTGCTTTTGGAGTGCTGGTTTCTCACTCTCTTCTGCTGGAGAGAAAAAGGCTATAAGGCCATCAGTAACTGGTTCAAATATTCAGGAACCAAATAAATCTTAGCATCTGGATCTTGGGCTGAGGTGGAGAGAGTGGCTACTTCTACTTCTGGTGCATGATCTCAGGTACATGGACATCTTTATGAAATACATGTTTATTCTCTGTGGTTAGCATTTATAATTTCCTCATGTTCAAAGAGTCGGACACAACTGAGTGACTAAGCACAGCACACAACACATATGAGCTAGAGCGTTATTCTCCTGGAGCCTGGCTGGGTTCACCTTTATGTGACTCAGCAGTCACGGCACTGTTCGTGAGCTGGGAAAAGACATACGAAGGGAGGGGTTGTAGGGGAGATGGGGACCCTTGGCACTAAGAACTGGGAAGGCAGTCCCCAGTGCGAGAGGAGTGCTGACGCCAGCAGACACAGTTTAACTCTCAGTTTCTGGTGCGTGTCTCACTCGGGTTCCATGCCTTTACCCCGTGTGTTATGAACTGAACTGTGTCCCTCCAAATTCATGAGTTGAAGTCCTACACCCCAGTGATGCAGAATGTGATTGGTTTGGAGATAGTCTTTGGAGCAGTACTGAAGTTAAAATTAGGTCATTAGAATGAGCCTTACTTCCATCTGACTAGAGTCCTTAGGAGAAGAGGCCATTAGGACATAAACATGTGCAGAAGGAAGACCGTGAGAAGACACAGGGAGAAGACGGCCATCTACAAGCCAAGGAGAGAAGCTTTAAAAGGAGCCACCATGCCTACACCTTGGTGTCAGGCTCCTAGTCTCCAGAGCTGATTGAAAACACACTTTTGTTGTTAAAACCACCAGTCTAGGGTACTTTGTTATCACGGTTCTAGGTGGACACGACTGAGGGACTTCACTTTCAGTTTTCACTTTCATGCGTTGGAGAAGGAAATGGCAACCCACTCCAGTGTTCTTGCCTGGAGAATCCCAGGGAGTGGGGAGCCTGGTGGCCTGCTGACTGTGGGATCGCACAGAGCTGGACACGACTGAAGCGACTTAGCAGCAGCAGCAGCAGCAGACTAATATCCTATGCAGAATCTCACTTCTGCCCAGTCCCCCTTCCCCACCAACCCAGGCAACTGGTATCATGGTCTCCAGCGGGGAGTAAGGTCACTGAGTTTGGTTTACCATATGCCACCTGATCTCAGAGTACTTACTACTTTAACATCTAAAAAAAATATATATATATATATATATATATCTGCTGTTCTACTAAGAAAAGCCAAAGTTAAAATTTATTAGATTTTATCTAGTTCAGGCATTTAACAGTCAATTGCTGTGACTAGTAACAAGGACTCTCAAGAGATTAAGGGAAGAGTGGCTGACCCCAGAGTGGAGGCTCCAGAAACAGTTTTTTGTTTGTTTGTTTGTTTTTACATTTTGCTTTTTTTTTTTCCATGGAATTATATTTGATTTACAGTATCAATTAGCTTCAAGTATAGCACATAGTGATTCAGTATTTTTCTAAGTTATGCTTCATTTAAAGTTATAAAGTAATGGGTGTACTTCCCAGTGCTGTACAATAAGTCCTTGTAGCTTGTTTATTTATCTAAAATGTTTATTTGGCTGCATCAGATCTTAGTTGTGGCATGCCAGATCTTCGTCTCATCATGCAGGGTCTTTCGCTGAGGTACATAGATTCTCTAGCTGTGCTGCAGGGGCTCAGTACTTGTGGCACTGGGGCTTAGTTGCTCCATGGCAGGTGGGTTCTTAGTTCCCTGGCCAGGGACTGAACCTGCGTCCCCTGCATTGCTTACATAGTAGTAGTATGTATGTTGTGATCTCTTACCCCTATCACGCCCCTCCCCCTTTCCTCTCTCCACTGGTAGATACCAGTTTCTTCTCTATAACTGTGAGTCTATTTCTGTTTTGTTATATTCCTTCTTTCATTTTATATTTAGATTCCACATGATAGTGATAAAATGCAGTATTTGTGTTTCTCCGACATATTTCCCTAAGCCTACCCTCTCTGTCCATCCATGTTGTTGCAAATGACAGAATTTCATTCTTTTTTATGGCTGAGTAATATTCTGTTGTGTATATATGCATCTCCTTTATTCATTTGATGGGCACTTAGCTTGCTTCCATATTTTGGTTATTATAAACAGTGTAGCTATGAACACTGGGGTGCATATATCTTTTTGAATTAGTGTTTCCATTTTTNGGGTCTCCTGCATTGCAGGCAGATCCTTTACCATTTGAGCCCCCAGGGAAGCCCTATTTAAGTAACTGAAAGCATCTGATCCTTATTGCCTCTTCTATAAAATGGAGTAAATAATGCCTATCTAATTGGACTAATGTAAATTTTTCCTGAAAGGAATTGTGTATAGTTGACTCTTGAATCATACAGGGGTTAGGGGCACCAACTTCCATGCAGCTGAAAATTGGCGTATAATATTTGACTCCACCCAGACTTAACTACTAACTGTCTATTGTTGATAGGAAGCCTTACCAATAATATAAACCGTTAACATGCATATTTTGTATTATGTATTATATTTTGTATTCTTACAGTAAAGTAAGCTAGAGAGAGGAAAATGTTAAGAAAAATCATGAGATTTGCAATACTGTATTATATTTACCAAAACCAAAGTTTTACATTGCCTGAACATAAGTTGAATTCTCTCTCAACCTATGTCAATGTTGTCTTATATAATACAAAACACTGTAGATGTTATACATACTATACTATACATCAAAAATGAAAAATAATATGAAAAAAATTCATATTTATTAGATATCACGATTCATGCGCTGATAACAAAGAAACAAATCCTGGTGCTTGTTTCTCTTCTTTACTAATAAATGTGAATGGGGCACTGTTGTCTGCATTAAAAGCCTGTTTAGATAGATACTCTTTCTCATCAGTGGTTTTCTTAATGGTGTCTGGAAACTTGTCTGCTACCTCTTGGTCAGAAGACGGTACTTCTTCTATTACCTTGACTATGATTTTTAGTTTCTAAAATATAGTTTTTTCAGAGGAAAATGGCGTAGCCAATTGGAAAACTACTTAATCTTCAACCCCAATTTTGTATTCTTTAAACTTAGAAGTGACTTTTTTTGTTGTTTAGTTGCTAAGTCGTATCTGACTCTTTGTGACCCCATAGACTATAACCTGCTAGACTTCTCTGTCCATGGGATTTCCCAGTTAAGAATACTGGAGTGTGTTGCCATTTCCCTCCAGGAGATCTTCCTGATTCAGGGATTGAACGTGTCTCTTGATTTGCAGGCAGATTCTTGACCAGGGAAGCCCTAGAAATGACTTAGTGATTTATTGTTTTAAACAAACTCCCACTTTCACTTTTAAAGTTTACCATCTACTCATGCTGACTCCTTCCCAGGAGATTGCTCCGATGTGTATTTCCAGGTCCTTGCTTTGTTCCTTTTACCAAAAATGCAAAACACAATTCCATTGTGCGTCTTTAGGGCTCCAATCATCAAAAATAGGGGAAAAAAATCCTGGGAATACCCAATCAAGTTGAATTTTAAAAATCCACATGAATGTGGATGGGTTGGGGCAGGAATCCACTCCTATGATCTTGTTCATCTGATGCCACTCCATGAATCCTTGTAATTCACCCTCCTTATCCTGTGCACATATGATTTGAATCCAGTGATCTAGCTTCAAGAATTGTGGTCCAGTGAGCCCTCTCCCGGGGAAGGCAATGGCACCCCACCCCAGTACTCTTGCCTGGAAAATCCGATGGACGGGGTAGCCTGGTGGGCTGCAGTCCATGGGGTCGCTAACAGTCGGACAGACTGAGCGACTTCACTTTCACTTTTCTCTTTCATGCATTGGAGAAGGAAATGGCAACCCACTCCAGTATTCTTGCCTGGAGAATCCCAGGGATGGGGGAGCCTGGTGGGCTGCCGTCTATGGGGTCACACAGAGTCAGACACGACTGAAGTGACTTAGCAGCAGCAGCAGAGTTCTGAGGATGGCCCAGGTTTAGTTGACCCAGCAGGAAGCAAGGTGCACTATCTCCCAGGGAAAGTCCAGACTGAGATGATAAAGCCTAGTGGATGGGCACAGAGGCTCAGTGTAGGTACACAGACACACACACACACACACACAATGGGGGAAGATTGAGACCTGTCTGAACGAAAGGGTTTCCCAGGGGAGAAAAATTCTCTCTGGGGAAGGAGGGTTCATAAAAGCAGAATGATGGAGGAGGCTGGGTACTGCCCAGATAAGAGATAAAAGACCATATACCGTTCATTTTTGAAATTAAGGAGAACTCCCAGACTAAACATGTGAAGAAAGACTCCTTGAAAGTCAAAAAGGAAGGAGGTGTCACCTCATAATATGTGATGCAACTGCCCACAGGCCTCTTCACTATAATCCATCTTAGCTAAGGGATGAGCACGTACACATGGGAGGCTCCTGAGATATACCAAACNAGACCATATATCATTCATTCTTGAAGTTAAGGAGAACTCCCAGACTAAACATGTGAAGAAAGACTCCTTGGAAGTCAAAAAGGAAGGAGGTGTCACCTCATAATATGTGATGCAACTGCCCATAGGCCTCTTCACTATAATCCATCTTAGCTAGGGGATGAGCAAGTACACATGGGAGGCTCCTGAGATATACCAAACACGGCCTCAGATTAGGAAAATCAAAATGATTGGCCCAAGGAAACCTGGAAGAAATGTCCCATAAAAGTAACTGAAACTGCCATGAGGGTGCGACTCAGCCACTCTCTTTCTCTGAGCCTGCCCATGTCTCTATCCAAACATTCTATACTCTTTTTCCTCTTAATAAAATACTTTCTGTGCATGTGCTCAGTTACTCAGTCATGTCCAACTCTTTGCAATCCGGCCAAGCTCCTCTGCAATGAAATTATCCAGATAAGAATACTGGAGTGGGTTGCCATGCACTCCTCCAGTGGATCTTCCCAACCCAGGGATCAAACCTGAGTCTCATTGTGTCTCCTGCATTGGCAGGCAGATTCTTTACCACTAGCGCTACTTGGGAAGCCCAGTGAATATTTTACTTATTTTACTAAAACAAAACAAAACAATAACAATAACAACCAAGGACAATAAGAATCAGAGAAAAACAAAACCCTGGCTTTATTTTACTGCCCCAAACAGAGGTGTTGCGCTGAGCCAGCAGAGCCAGCAATCAAAGAGGCCCTGTCACCTGTCATATCCGCCTATCCTTCCCCAGGTGCACGCCAGGACATCCCACCCTTCTGCATAGCTCATTCCCACATCATCTACACTTTCCAATAAGCTCCTGCTCTATTAGATTGCTTCTTGGAAGAGCCAAATATTAAAAATCACTGGTCAGTCAGTTCTTTATTTTGTTATTCACCAAACTGTTTTTTTTTTTAAGCTCAGAACCAATAAAGCTGTGACAGCGAAGAACAGATATAGATTTCTCGTTCGCACACACTCATATATAATAATAATAATAAAACTTTATTAAACAAGAGACATGTTGTTTCAGGGAATTTTTCTTTTCCCTTCTCTGGTGCCCCAAGGCTAAAATATACAATCTTATTAACTTCCTGAAAGAAATACTCCATTCTCTTGGTGAAAACGCTAAGCATTCATCTTCTTGGACCTGGAAAATGAGACAGGCTGTTGACATGAGGTAGGTGGGCCACAGTTCCATCCAGGGAAATCTAGGCCCCTGAGGCCTAAGGAATCTGCATGGAGTCCACGAAACCTTCCAGAATAGATCCTCCTGGGTGTCTCAGGCCAGGAAGCAAATGACAGAGGACCTGAGAGCAGGTTGCAACAGCAGGGCATGCCACATCTGAGGGGACTAGTTGCTGCTAACTAGTACTCAGTCATGTCCAACTCTCTGCAACCCCATGGACTGTAGCCGACCAGGCTCCGCTGTCCATGGAATTTTTCTAGGCAAGAATATTGGAGTGGGTTGCCATTTCCTTCTCCAAGGGATCTTTCCAACCCAGGGATCGAACCCTGGCCTCTTGCATCTGCTGCACTGGCAGATGGACTCTTTACTACTAGCACCTTCAGGCTCCTGGTCAACCATTCAGGGGACTGAGGCTAAAACAGGGGCTGCCGGTTACCTAGTCACACAGAATAACTGATGGAGCAGGTAACAGAAGCCTAGCCTCCTGTTCCAAGCTCCTTCTTCCTTTGTTTCTCATCCCACAGTCCTGGGTTGATCTGTAAGCATCTTCAATTCCTCCATCTCCTATAAAGTGGCTTTACACTCTTCTGGAAGGTCAAAGCCTTGTCTTCCCCTCCCATTTCTGCCCACAGCAAAAGCAGGAGCCACGCCACTGACACAAGCTGGGGGTTCCGTCAGTATCAGCCACAATCTGTTGAGGAATAAACGACCTCTGCCAGGTGGTGAAGAAGGGCAGGACTCAGCAATGTCTTATTCATGGCATTCCACCTGACCATGGGTGATGTTCGCTCCAGGGAGCACGGAGCAACAGTGAGAATCCCGAAGTGGCCTGAAGCTGGGAGGAGCAGCCCTGTTTTCCCAGAGCCTGTGGTGGAGGAGACAAGGAAGCAGGCTGCTATCGAGGGAGTCTAGAGCAGAAAAGCATCGATTCCTCAGGTAAGACCGCCTTTGGACAGCCAGGGGGTTACAATTAGTTAGGGAGGAAAGAGGAAAGGATCCAGGACTAACTGAAGGGTTGATGACCACCGAGAGACAACCTGAGGATCTCAGGCAGGGCCTGGATGCTGAGGCAGAGCAGTCCTCCCCTCTGTGATGTTTAGCTCCACCTGACTGTGCACACCAGCGTCAGGATTTGAGGTGATGCTCACGAGTGCGTGGCTGTCATGGGCTGGATTGCACCTCTCTGAATGTCATACACTGAAGCTTGAACCTGTATTTGGAGATGAGTCCTTTCAAGAGGTAATTAAGGTTAAATGAGGTCGTAAGGATGGGGCTCTAATCTGATTGGACTAGTGTCCTTATGAGAAAGGAAAGTGACAGCAGAGTGCTCTCTCTGCACATGCACCCAGAGAAGAGGGCGTGTGTAGACACAAGACATCGTAAGAAAGCCAAGGAGACGAGCATCACGTGGAAGCTGCTGGCACTTGATGTCGGGCTTTTAGCCTCCAGAACTGTAAGAAAATAAATTTCTGTCTTTCAGGGCTCCCAGTCTGTGATATTTTGTTATGACAGTCTGAGCAGAGGAATACAGAGCTAGAAGTCTCAAACCAGGGAAGAGCAGAAAGTTTGGGCATTGCCCAAGCAAAGGGGGCTTGGATTCTTGTCAACTCCAGAGGGGCATGTAGCCTCTATCTGTGAGTCTCAGCAGAATGGCACAGCCCTGGGCTCTTCACACATTGATATTCTGTGCTTTATCCTGTTCTGAGGTCCTGAAAACAAGACATTTTCCTGTCATCAGCTGGGGTCTTTCCAGGAAGGTGGTAAAAGGACTGCTGATGGCCTTTGTAGCCGTGGGACTCTACCTATAGGAAGAACACACACAGTGATTCATTATTGAATGTGTTTTAGTGGGATTTTTAAACTGGAAGATTAGAAATCTTTTACTTCCAGAGAGAGGAGCAAAAATGGGCTAATTATAAATGAGTATTTACCTGTCTCAGATTATATATTCCAGATACTGTTCAGTGAAACCAAATCAGGTGACTGTCAATATACACGATGTTCAGCAGAAATTGTCAAGATATTTTCACTGCAGGGGAGAGAGTTCTAATATGTACAATAGCTGCAAAGCATCAGACAAATTCCCTCGTCCACCCTCCTGCCCACCATTAGCAGAGTTAATTTCCAGGGAGCCTCCCAACGTTTCTCTGACTACCACTCAGGCCGTATCAGCAGCCAAGTTCTGGATCCTGGGTCCAGCTTCCACCCTCAGCCCCTCTGTCTGCTGCCTTTTCCTTTAGATCCCATTTAAGATCAACCACAGAATGTTGTCCAAGCAATTACTGTGCACTCAGCTCCACGCTTTGCTGAATGGTGAGATAGCGACTGCAATGACCTCTGCGGTCACTTCCAACCTGAGAGACAGGGTGGCAGGATGTTCTTCCTCAAAACTCTCAGGTCATGCTCCCTCCAGGAAGCCCCCCTGATTTCAGACAATGGAAGTGTTCACTAAGCCCTGTTAATTCCCTTTCCTCCTGCATATAAAGATAGACTATATTTTCCTATCTCCCCTTTGTGGCAATGTGGTCCATGTGACAATGAAACGTGGGTGGGAGTGATGTATGTCATTTCCAAACTTGGCTTCTAACGCCTTCACTTTTTGCCTGTCTGCCAGTGGGAGAGGGAGAAAGCAGTGTAAGATGCCAAGGTCCTGGGAGATGGTGGAATCTGCTCTATCTGAAAAGCCTGGATCCCTTAGTGAGTACGTGGAGCAGAGCCCCCTCTGCCCCCTACTGTATTAGACAGTGAGAAGAGTAAGAAATAAACCTGTATTGTGGTGAAGTCACTGAGAACTGGAAGTTTTTGTTACAACAATTACCTGTCTAGACTAGTACACTGACTCTCAAAGTTGAAAATAATAGTCATTTGATCTCTAATTGAACATGGCCTCAGATAGGAGCTCGTGAACATGTGTAGACAATTTTCTAATACAGTAGAGTTATGCATGCAAACCGTGGCCTGTCTGACTCGAGAGAGTATGCTCCCAATCTGTTTCTTCTTGAACATTCCCTGGCTGGGCTGCAGTGTTAACCATCAGGTGCTATGCAAGAGTACAAGAGAAAACCTAACTCATGCCATTCCTAAGCTCAAGAAAAATTATCAAACGTGCATTTTTGTTGCATTGTTTAAATAGTGTCCCTCCTTATTTCACCAGCATGTTCCCATCTCATCCTCTATCTTCCCTGAAGAAATGAAAGCAGCCTTGGGGCTGGATCTCGGATCATCTCCTGGGTAACCACTGGACTGAAGGCAGCAAACTCAAAGAGAGTAGGCTCTTAGAGATGGCCTCTGTGGCACTTTGCAAACCCTTCTGGGATGCCCAGAGCTCAGCTGAGATGCAGAAATCTGTGGTGACAGACTAGGTCTGCAGCCCACAAGCACATGGTAGAGAGGCCAGCGGGGTCTAGGGCTGGAGGCCCAGGACTTCTGAGATGCACTTCTATTTAATTGGAACATTCACAGATAGAGAAATTTGTAGATTCTCATTTATTCCTTTGCTCAGCTGCCTCCCTAGTCTGGGCCTTGGCATCACTTGCTTTGGTATAAATCATATTCTATCAGTGTAACTGCAGGGCTTTGGGGATCATTTTGGAATACGATGATGTTAATGCACTGGGTTTTGTTCCAAGCAGTGAGCCACCTCCTGGGATTTGGGGATCTCTCTTTTAAATCCAGATAGCACTAATGAGCTAGTAAAGGCTGCTGACCCCCTTGACTCAGCCTCTCACTCCTGGGGCCGCTCTGAACATTGGTACTAGCCACATCAGCTCTGTACTGCAGCCGGCCAGGGGCCAGATTCAGCCATGGCTTTCCATGCAACTGGTTCTACCCAGAGGCATGTGAACTGCAATTTCTTCTTTCTTTCTTTTTTAAATTACCAACTGCACCTAAAAGCGCTTTGCACATGTAGGCTCTGGGTGAATGTTTGTGTTTATTTTGATGTCATGTGCACTGGTGTCCTTTATCACAGGGTTTGGCCAAAAGCTTTCTCTAATCCTATCCCCAAGCAAAAAATTATGCTGGGATGCCAAGGAAATGGTCCTTGAAAAATGAGGGAAATGAAGAAAGACACATGGCAACAGGCAGTTGAATATCATTTAACTTCTTAGCCAGGTCTGTCTCTCAGTGCCCCAGATTTACATTTACCCACTCAAGAAAGCCTGATACGAGACTTACTATGCATGAGGGGTGGTTCTAAGTGGTTTCTAAATGTTTACCAACTTAGCATTCTGTACTCCTTTACCATTCTGTACTAGGCTTCCCCAGTGGCTCAGTGGTAAAGAACCCACCTGCAGGAGATGCAGTAGAGGCAGTTTCAATCTCTGGGTTGAGAAGATCCCCTGGAGAAGGAAATGACAACCCACTCCAGTATTCTCGCCTGGGAAATCCCATGGACAGAGGAGCCTGGTGGGCTACAGTCCATGGGCTTGCAAAAAGCTGGATATGACCAGCCGACTGAGCACACGCTGTTTTTTATAACTATTTACAATAAGAAACGTAGGACAACAGAGNCCCACTCCAGTATTCTCGCCTGGGAAATCCCATGGACAGAGGAGCCTGGTGGGCTACAGTCCATGGGCTTGCAAAAAGCTGGATATGACCAGCCGACTGAGCACACGCTGTTTTTTATAACTATTTACAATAAGAAACGTAGGACAACAGAGAGGTTAGAGAGCTTGTCCAAAGTCACACAGCTAGTGAGTGGGGACACCAGGATCTGAAGCTGCAAAGTCTGGTTCCAGGGACCACATACTTAATCACTGTGCTGTTACTCCTGTGCCCCAAACTAGTCTCAGATGGTTTGTACTCTCTGGAATGTTTTTCCTCTTCTTCACATTCTAAATCCTAGCTCATCTTTCAAGACTAACTTACAACCTGGTCCCCACAGGAAGCCTTCCTGAATATTCTGCAGCATACTCCAATAACTCAGTGTCTCGGAGCATGGCATTTGGAATTAAACTGTATAAACCTGGTTCCAAACCCAGCCCTGCCACCTACTAGCTTTATCACCTTAAGTTAGTTACTTAACTTCCTTAAGCTAAGTTTTCTTATCTGTAAAATGGAGATAAATATTGCACCTACCTCACAGGGCTGTTGAGATGATTAATTGAATTATGATATCCAAAATGCTTAGAAGAGTGCTTGACTTATGCTATATGCTGTTTATACATTTTATTGTTATTATTGCTATTATTAGCATGACTTCAAATTCTCTTCTCCTATTGTTGAGTCAGTTCTTCTTTCTTTGCCTAATCCTTATCTCCTGCAAGATTTCAGGCTTATCTACTCCTCTTAAAGATTGGTTGTGTGTGTATATAAAGTATATAAATAATATTAATATTAACACATTGTTAATACTTATCAACTAGTAGTAATATATATTTTAATTCCATGGCATTTCAATTAGTATACTGCAGATAATAAACATTCATTAAATGTGAACAATTAATTAATGACTTGAAGATACCTATTATTACATCCATGACCACAAAGATTCAAAAATCTCTCTCCTACTGAATTGCATATAAATATGTCACAGGTCTTCATTGATTTTGGGATGGTGCACCTCAGGGGAAATTGAATGTCATTGTTTAAAGAAAACCATCTCCTAAATAAATGAACAGTTGCACTCATTAACTGGGGTGATTCAGTTAAAATAGGCCACAGACTTTGTGGGATTTAAATATCAATAGTCCATAGAGNGGTCTTCATTGATTTCGGAATGGTGCACCTCAGGGGAAATTGAATGTCATTGTTTAAAGAAAACCATCTCCTAAATAAATGAACAGTTGCACTCATTAACTGGGGTGATTCAGTTAAAATAGGCCACAGACTTTGTGGGATTTAAATATCAATAGTCCATAGAGAAGCATCAGCCTCCAAGAATGTGTGGCTCCTGATGTGATCTTCTTAACCTTTGCTTCCTAGTCTGGTCTTCAGAGAGGCAACCACTTATTTACAATGAAGACTCTGCAGATACACCATGCCAGGTAATGGAGAAACAATTTGAAGACTGATGTCTTATTATCACTTGAGGGACCCAGCAAAGAACCACTTACAAAACCTTCTCTATTATTTGACTATTTAGGTCCTCAGGTTCATTGACTTCAGAAAATCTTTAAGGATTCCTCCTCAAGTCAGTGAGTCTCCCTGACTTACAAGGAGTCAGGAGGCTGCTTGCTGAAAGCTTCCTGCAGTGGGTTGCAGTGGACTAGGTCTCTGCAAGGCAGATGCGTGCTGCTCCCACTGAAAATAATGACCAGAGTTTAACTCCAATGCGTGGCTGGCTCAGCAAAAGGAGATGAACTCAATTTAAAGGGACAGGGTCTCCTGCAGTCTTCCTGTGGGCTATTATTGTTTTGTGGGGTTAGCCTTTAGAAAGGAGGCAGGGGAAGGGTGATGGTTGACAGAACCTACTTTTCTTAGAAAGAACAGAACCGCATAAACCTGCTCTGGTTCCCCAGAGCCCTCTGTCTGGCGCACTGGCTCCTGGCCCATCTCTGTGGCCCTCAGTAGGGCTCCAAAGAGTCATGAGAAGGAAGATGAATCACCAGGAAGCAGGTGTGAGGCTAACGCTTCAACCCCCTACCCTCCATTCCTCACTTCTCAAAGTATTTCCTACCTGCTTTCACATAGAACCCTGGATAGCCTGAGGGTTTTTTCCTTTCTTCCAGTTCAGGGGCAGGTTTGGGATGAGCTGGTATATCATCTCATACTCTCCTGGCCACCCTGAATAAGCTATCCATGGAAAACATCCTACTAATTGCTTAGCTTTTCTATTTATTTTGGTATGGGTGTGCTGGGTCTTTGTTGCTGTGCGGGTTTTCTCTAGTTGTGGCGAGCAGGGGCTACTCTTTGTTGTGATGTGCAGGCTTCTCACTGTGGTGGGTGGGTTCTCTTGTCGCAGATCACAGGCTCTAAGTGAGCAGGCTTAATAACTGTGGCACACAGGCTTAGTTACCCCACGGGCATGTGGAATCTTCCCAGGCCAGGGATCTAACCCACGTCTGCCTGCACTGGTGCATGGATTCTTAACCAACTTACTACCAGGGAACACCCATGTTTAGCCTTTTTTTTTTTCGCCTTCTGGCTTGGGAGGTATGTAGGAGAGAAGATGAATGGATACGGTCAGGAAAGAGGAAGTGGCAAGGGTCCTGGCAGAAAAGCAGTGGCCACCCTGTGCTGGTTGTCCTGGGGTTGCTGTGTGTACTTCTGAGTGGTTTTCCCAGTGCTTCTAAAATCACATTCTCCATAAGTCGTTTAAAGCACGCTTAGTATTGTGAGCCATTGTCAGGAGTATCCTTTTCCTTGTTACACCTCAGCACCTTCTCCATAATATTATGCCTTTCTTCACACATTTTATTTGATTCAATGTTTGAAGCACAGTGTAAATCACCATCTCTAATCATCTCTCCATTTGTTTCCCTTGTCTCTATGTCCATCAGCCGAACTCTGTTCCAGTTCTCATCAGTTCACACTCAGATGATGGGGGTTCACCTGGACACTCTGTCACTCTTCTCCTTGTTGTTGTTTAGTGGGTAAGTCATGTCTGACTCTTTGTGACCCCATGGGCTATAGCCCATCAGGCTTCTATGTCCATGGGATGTCCCAGGCAAGAATACTGGAGTACTGCCATTTCCTTCTCCACTCTCTGCTCCTTCAGTTCGGTTCAGTTCAGTCACTCAGTCATGTCTGACTCTTTGTGACCCCATGAATCACACCACACCAGGCCTCCCTGTCCATTACCAACTCCCGGAGTTCACTCAAACTCATGTCCATCGAGTTGGTGATGCCATCCAGCCATCTCATCATCTGTCATCACCTTCACCTCCTGCCCCCAATCCCTCCCAGCATCAGGGTCTTTTCCAATGAGTCAACTCTTTGCCTGAGGTGGCCAAAGTAGAGTTTCAGCTTCA
>SJYX01011926.1:20010-45744 GCA_006410675.1 Oreotragus oreotragus
GCATTCTTTGGCATTGCCTTTCTTTGGGATTGGAATGAAAACTGACCTTTTCCAGTCCTGTGGCCACTGCTCAGGTTTTCAAATTTGCTGGCATATTGAGTGCAGCACTTTCACAGCATCATCTTTCAGGATTTGAAATAGCTCAACTGGAATTCCATCACCTCCACTAGCTTTGTTCATAGTGATGCTTTCTAAGGCCCACTTGACTTCACATTCCAGGATGTCCGGCTCTAGGTGAGTGATCACACCATCGTGATTATCTGGGTTGTGAGGCTCTTTTTTGTACAGTGCTTCTGTGTTTTCTTGCCACCTCTTCTTAATATCTTCTGCTTCTGTTAGGTCCATACCATTTCTGTCCTTTATCCAGCCCATCTTTGCATGAAATGTTCCCTTGGTATTGTACAGGAGACAGGGATCAAGACCACCCCCATGGAAAAAAAATGCAAAAAAGCAAAATGGCTGTCTGAGGAGGCCTTACAAATAGCTGTGAAAAGAAGAGAAGTGAAAAGCAAAGGAGAAAAGGAAAGATATAAGCATCTGAATGCAGAGTTCCAAAGAATAGCAAGGAGAGATAAGAAAGCCTTCCTCAGTAATCAATGCACAGAAATAGAGGAAAACAACAGAATGGGAAAGACTAGAGATCTCTGCTCCTTGAACACCAGTTATTCCATGCTCCACAAGAGATTTATCTTCTTAAGTCATATGTCTTGATTCGGAAAATTCAAGGGTCCCCCATTGTCCACTAAAAGTTCAGCTTAGCCTGGCTTTTAAGGCTCTCTAGAATCTGGCTCTAATTTTTTCCTTTTCTGGGAGCCCCTAATATATACTTAACTTTTATCATTCCCCAGTTTACACCACACTTGTGGCTCTTTGCATTGCTACGTAATAATGCTCTGTTCCTGGGATGCCCAATAACCTCTTTCTTGCCTGTCAGCCATTCAGTTCATTTGGCAAAGAAAGAGTGCATCTTTCTCCATCAAGGTCTGCCCTGTTCAAGGACCTGGCTTGTTTTAACCTCTTCATATCTGTTGGCTGCTGCTGTGTTTTCAGAAATATGAGTGCCTTCTGCCTATATTACCGGACCATTAACTTGATACCTTATAAAGTATAACATCAGTTTTGTGAGCCCCATCCAGATGTTTACCCTCTTATATCAATTTTTATGGACAGAGGACCCATTTATATGGTCTAAATTCCACTTTTGGGGACTAGATGGTTGGGGTACAGTCCTATGCAAAAGAAAAATAATGTGCCTTTTATGTCTGTATTACTATGGGGGACATGCCTTAAGGTACCAACTCCTGCTGGAATCTTTCTCTCCCTGTAGTGACCCTAAGTGGAAAGAAGGCCCACCCCTCATCGTCAGAAAGACAAATCACCCTGCTCCCCCTCACCTTTGCAAACACTGTTTCATACATTTGGAATTCCCTGCTTTTCCTTTTCCCTTGATGTACTCTCTCCCAGACTTTAATATTAATATCAAATATTATCACCCTGGGAAGCTCTGGTGGCTCAGGAGGGAAGAATCCACCTGCCAATGCAGGAAACATGGGTTCAATCCCTGGGTCAGGAAGATTCCCTGGAGAAGGAAATGGCAACCCACTCCAGTATTCTTGCCTGGGAAATCCCATGGACAGAGGACCCTGGCAGGCTGTAGTCCACGGGGTTGCAAAGAGTTGGACACGACTTAGCGATGAAACAACAATAACAATCATCACTCTATTGACCCCTTGCCAGACCTCACCCGTTCATTGTCACTCTATGCTGTTTAAAATGAGAATACAAGTATAAAGGTTAGCGCAATGGCCCTGTACATGTATAACCTTCCTGTTGTGTGATTTTCTATCTTTCTACATCTGTGGACCTGTGGCTTGTCTGGAGGTAGCCTTCCATGTTGCTTTCTCATCGTCAGGGAGAGGTGCAAGCTCTGAGCATCTCTCCCTAGCTCTTCCTCCCAGGTGGAGGTATTCTGGCTTTCTCCACTCCTTTATGTGAGAACCGCATTGCCACGCCAAAGATAGGTGCTTACTCTTTGGTCACCCAGGATAATATATGGCTTTAGTGAGATTTTGGCCAGTGCCTGTGTCTCCTATGCCCGACACATGTGTGTATAGCCTTTATTCCTCTGAATAAATCATTTTTATCAAACCCTCCCTCCCCCGATATCTCCTGGAATTCTTCAGTTCTTCAATGTGAGAGGCATAATCTCTCCCACACCATTTGACTCTTACTGATTATCACTACAGGAGAAATGAGGAAACAGATAATAAATATGGAGATATTATGTGCCATGCTGTGCTTATGTGCTTAGTTGCTCACTCATGTCCGATTCTTTATGACCCCATGGACTATAGCCCGCCAAGCTCCTCTGTCTGTGGGGATTCTCCAGGAAAGATTAGTGGAGTGGGTTGTCATTCCCTCCTCTGGGGATCTTCCTAACCTGGGGGGATTGAACCCAGGTCTCCTGCACTGCAGGCGGTTTCTTCACCATCTGAGCCCCCAGGGAAGCCCAGCCAGGTCTGCCATTCCGTTCTTTGCCTTCTTAGTATGGTACCTGGCTGAGGGAGGCAGTGTAGCACATTGATTGCTTTGAATCCCAGCTCAGCCCCCTGATAACTGAGGAGGGACTTCGGTAGCCTGTGTGACCTTTGTGCTGTCTTGGTTTTACCATGTGCAAATAGGGGACACTGAGTCTGCTTCTCAGGGTGGTTGTGAGCATCCCACTGGAGGACTGAGACATGTGTGCTCTTAGCCCAGGGCCTGCAGTCTCATTACAGCTCAGCTCAGCTCATTCATTGCATTTAATATCATGGCTGCTGGTCTTGCAAGAGTTATTAGCAACCGTGGTAGGTACTGAAGCTGGTATAAATTTTTCTTCACAGGAGTGATACTCCCTGAAATTCTGCTTCTTCCTTAACCATTTTTGAAGGGCAAGAACAATCTGCCTGGAGCTTTATTTGCCTTCTCAGCAAGACTTAATGAGCCAGTTCCAGAAAACTCAAGTCAAGGAGAGGGGAAGCAAAGGGAAAACCAGTCTAATGAAAAGATAAATACAAGTTGGTTTCCTTAAGAAGGCCTCTAGAAGGATCTCAGATACTCATAGTTGAAGTCAAACAAGCCACAGGGGAACAGCAATACAATTTCTTTATTTGACTGAAAATTATTTGGGCAAGATAAACATCGCTAAGGACGGATGTTCTTATCAATCTGAGTGTTTGGGTTCTCTACCTAGGGCCATGATTCCTGACTCCTGTCACCCTCCTTAATGGCAGAGCAAGAGCCCAGATCTCCCCAGATAACCAAGATGAAATGATAAATTCTTTTTGAGTGAATAAATAAATGAGTGAGTGGATGAATGCATGCATACATGAAATAAGAAAGACGAGGCCCCCATGGCAGCCAGAACTGTAGATACAGTAATCCCAAATCCAAGCTTCCAGCATTTCCTAGGAAGGACAATATATATGTAAATAGAGCCATCACATTGAGAATGTCAGGCCTCAGAGGGTTCATCTGGCACTTACAAAGGCCACTTCACATTTCTCCATGAAATTCCAAAACTTGACAGCTTTCTTAACACAGTGATGGTGAGGAATAAAAACTTCAAAAATGATGCTATTTGAAAAGTAAACTGTTTACTGTTCCGAGGGATAATTCTGAATTTAACTACTTGGCAGCTATCAAAATGTAACCCAAGGACACAGCAGTGATTTAAAATGTAAATAGATCTTTGGGCATGCAGATAAGGGACCAGCCAACTCCACCCAAGCCTAGCTCAGTAGACCCTTAGCCCTTGCAGGGACAGGAAGGGGGGTTCATGAGTTCATCTGGGTACTGCTTGGACTGAATCTTTTTGGTATTGTCTGTGGCTCAGCTGGTAAAAAATTCGCCTGCAATGCAGGAGACTTGGGTTCGATCTCTGGGTTGGGAAGATCCCTTGGGGAAGGGAAAGGCTACCCACTCCAGTATTCTGGCCTGGAGAATTCCATGGACTGTATAGTCCATGGAGTCACAAAGAGCTGGACAAGAATGAGCCACTTTCACTTCCATCTTTTTTTAATTGGGTGATAATTGCTTTACAATATTGTGTTGGTTTCTGCCATACAACGATGTGAATCAGCCATAAGTGTGTGCATATATATATACACACATATACCTGGCCTTTTGAGCTCCTTCTCACCCCTCCCCCATTCTAGCCCTCCAGTCTGAGCTCCCTTTGCTATACAGCAGCTTCCCACTAGCTATCTGTTTTGCACATGATAGTGTATATATGTCAGCGCTACTGTCTCATTTCTCCCCATCCTCTCTTTCCCCTGCTGCGTCCACAAGTCCACTCCCTATATCTGTGTCTCTACTCCTGCCTGTTTTACAGAGTAAAGAAAGCCAGAGAGGAAAAAGATGTATATCAATGCATATATGTGGAATACAGAAAAATGGAAAAATGGCTCATCTGATGGGCTGGTCTTTACCTAAATTTGCAGGTTGAGACTCCACCTCCACCCCTGTCTCCCAGAGATATAAAGGAAGCACTACAAATTAAAAACCTGATACATTTTTATGAAGGAAGTGTGCACTAAATGAAATCTTGGTTAATAAGCAAATCAGATGTTCTTTAAGAAGTAATATGTGACCTCTAGGAGTCAAAGGTTGTGTGTGAACCACACTGTCCTTTGTGCCCACTGTGTGTCCTCATCTTGAGTATTAACTACATCTAGATCTTGAAATGTGCATATGTGCCCATATGAACACACTGACACTCTAGAGCTCTATGCCTTCAAAGCATATTCGGTTCAATAAACCTTGCATATTCCTGTTTAATTTCATAAGATGGAGACCACTAGTCAAGAATCCTTGATATACAGTGGTCAACACAATCCTCACAGGCCTATTAGCCCCTTCTTAGCTGTGGGCATCTGGTGCCCCAGGGCCTGGCAGTGTGAACTGGGGTTGGTGCCAGGGCCTGTGGAGCCAGTGCTGTTCACAGTTTCCAAGATACGAGCTGGCAGACGTTGCCTGGTGTGGGGGTAGGACTAGATGACCTCTAAATTCCCTTCTAATCTTAAGACCCTGCCACAGCCTTAGAAGCCATGACACTAATATTCTGTAATATTAAACTCTCATCCCTAGCCATAATTCTAAAGCCTATTTATAGATCTCTTCTACTTTTTTTTTTAGAAGACCAGTCCAAAATAGATGGTATACAGATAGAAATGTGATCCATCAGTTTTGTTCTTTTTTTTTTTTTAATTGCACCAGAGTATTAATGTAATTATGTGAAAGCACATGATCATATATAAAGCTCTTCATACATAAAAAGTCATACATATTTCTTGACTTTAGCCAAAACACTCAGAGGCTCCAGGCAGGAATAAGCCAAACTTCATTTTTAGAGGAATATTGAAGCCAATAAAGCAAACCAAGGAATCTGCCTATGGGTATAAAATCTGGGGCACAATTCAGTTCAATTCAAGAAGTGTATACTGACTATGTACTGAGTGTTGGGCATTGTGCCAGGTTTCTCTTTCATACAAAAGGGGCTTGTTTGCTTTTAGGGGGTTGATGTGACACAGATGGCTTTCGTAGAGGTGGTGAGAGGTAGATCAGAGCAAGAGCACAAATAGGCAGTTTTGCATTTAATAATCACAGTTATGAAAGCAACACAAAAGCTACCATTTACTGAGGGCTGATCATATGCCAGGGCTTATGCCACACCAGACATTATACGTGTATATGAATGTTTGTGTATGTATATATAATTCCCAGTCTTTATAACTTAACAAAGGTAGCTATTCTTTCTTCCTATTTTATGTATGAGAAAACCAAGTCACAGACAGATTAGATCACTTGACCAAAGTCACTAGCTCTTAAGGGCTGAGCCAGATTTTGAAAATATAATGGTCTGACTTCAAAGCCAGCAGGCTGTACATTGCACCTGCATTAGTCTACATTTTACCACCTGCCATAATGGCCAGGCAGAAGGGAGGAGTGCCTGGGGCACTCGGTAAGAGTGCTCAGCCCCTCCCTGCAGGCCTCCCCACACCACTTAAGCTAGGCACCTCTAATTATTAGTTCTCTATTCAGGCCAGATGGGTGATCCAGACAAGAGGCACAGAAACAGCTTTTGAAGCTGGCTTTGAGCTATGTTCACTACTCCAAGTAGTCAATTTAGGTCAAGTATTTCCCAGCCACCTTCCTATGGCCTTTCTTTCTTCTAAGTCCATTTGACTACAGATGCCACCTATCTGACCTCCAGTCCATCAGCAGCTCTGACTGTGGCCCGTCTACCCTGCAACCTGGTTCCCAGTCAGAGGGCAAATCTTGCCTGGAAGTGAGACTTTGAAATGGCACTTGGCTTGGTTCAGCTCTCTAGTCCTTCTCCTCTCGTTGGAACCACCCAAGGGGAAGCTCATATGAAAACAGCAGGTTTCTCCCCATCAGTAAAGATACATCCTTGCCGCCTGTGATGGGCTTGGCTGGTCTGGCAGCCATAGGCAAGCTGTGTTTTATTTGTGGACATCCTTCTTGTTTCAGCAGATAATGGACTCTAGTTAGGAAACAACACAGCAAACACAACATAAACACTGGGATGTTCAGCTGGAATGAGTCTGCATATAAATAAGAGTGCTGGGAGCCAGGGAGGTAATAAGTCAGGAACACAATGGAGAAAGGTTATTAAAAGAAGAGCTTGTAAAAATCTGCGACAAGGCTGAAAGCTTGGAGCATTTCTTGATTACAGAAGGACCAAAGGTGGCAGCCTATCTCATCTGTGCTCTCACTAACTGAGTTCCTGGACATCTTACTTAAAATCCTGCTTTTACTCACTTTGTTCAATTGTAAAGTTGTGATTTTATACACTTAAAAAAGTTCTAGGGCTGTTATGAAGATGTATGCATGAAAGCATTATGAAAAAAGTTACTATTGCTATACAAATAGAAGGTTATATGATTCTTAATTTTGGAAAGTGGCTGAAATTACTGTTTTATACATCTAAGCCTTCCTATTGGTTTATTATCAAACAAAGCTATCTTTTGTAACAGAAATCTCCCAGGGACCTATGAGGCATAAGAGGAATCAAAGGTATTTTCTTCTGTGTCATAGTCAAAACAGAAAGATTCTTTTTGTTGTTTTATATTAGTCAGCATATGGTTGGCTATGATGCAATAATGAAGAAACCCAGCAATCCCACTGGCTTCATAAGAGTAGCAGAAAAGAGGATGTTCATATCATTCTGAGGCAAGGCCTATTGTGTCTTGGGCTTTTCTCCTGTGTCTGTATTCCATACAGTGAGTTCTGAGTTCTGGGGGGCTTCTGTGACTTCTTGCATTTCCATAGTAGGGGAAGAAAGGGCTGGATCCCATGATGAAATGTGTTTAATAGTGAGACCACCAAAAGGTTTATCATTTCCGCTCTTTTCCATTATTCAGAACCCATTTCATGGCCTTTATCCAATGGCAAGGGAGGCTGTGACCTGTGGAGGAGTCCATAGATGTCTTGGTGAGTCTGTCTGTCTCGCCTTTCATAAAATCAGTAGCAACTAATGAATACACAGGGGATCCTTGTAGTCAGGCAAGAGATTAGACTACTGTGATGCTGCTCCAATGACCTGTAAGCCTGTGGCCAGGATTATGAACTTGCATAGCTGCGGACAGAACGAGATTCCTCAAGGACCTTGCCAACCAGCTGTAGACCTGTGTGGGTCCACTGTGATTTTAATTCTGAAAAGTGATGTATCTGCTCCCTATTTATTCTGGGTAACACTTAAGTAATTCAATCATATTTCCAGGCTAATTGCTGCCATACTATCTCGGTAGCTATGATATAGTTGGGACAGCATTACCTTTTAGCCTTCTAATGCTGAGGCTGATAGCTTTGGTCAGGCATTCTGCTATTGATTAAAACAGCACTTTATTAAAATCCTTGAATCACTGTGTGAATAGAAAAACTTGTTAAGTGCAATCATATATATCTTATAACCTAACATCTGGCATTTCAGAGTTTGAATTCATCATCAATTATTGACATTAGTTACTACCTTCAACCTTTCTCAATTTTAAAGTGATTCAGGGACTTCCCTGGTGATCCAGTGGCTTGGACGCTGTGCTTCTAGTGCAAGGGGTCCGGGTTGGTTCCCTCATTAGGGAACTGGATCCTATATTGCTGCAACTAAAGATTCCTCTACCAATCCTACCCATCGCAATGAAGATGAAAAGACCTGGCACAGCCAGATAAATAAATATAAAAAACGAGAGTAATTCAATGGTAACTTTTAGAGTTCCAGAAGATATCCCAGCATTGAGATTATTGAGATTTTTGTTGTTGTGGTTTTTCAGTTGCTAAGTTGTGTCCAACTCTTCTCAATCCCAAGAACTGCAGCACATCAGGCTCCCCTGTGCTTTACTATCTCCTGGAGTGTGCACAGATTCATGTCCATTGAGTGGGTGATGCTTTCTAACATTTCAGTTAATTAAACAAGGAGATCATTAGACCGATATTGGTCTAAAGTCATGGTGACCTATGTAGTTCAGTTCGGTTCAGTTAAATTGCTCAGTCTTGTCCGACTCTTTGCGACCCCATGAATCGCAGCACGCCAGGCCTGCCTGTCCATCACCAACTCCTGGAGATCACTCAGACTCACGTCCATCGAGTCCGTGATGCCATCCAGCCATCTCATCCTCGGTCGTCCCCTTCTCCTCCTGCCTCCAATTCCTCCTAGCATCAAAGTCTTTTCCAATGAGTCAACTCTTCACATGAGGTGGCCAAAGTACTGGAGTTTCAGCTTTAGCATCATTCCTTCCAAAGAAGTCCCAGGGCTGATCTCTTTCAGAATGGACTGGGTGGATCTCCTTGCAGTCCAAGGGACTCTCAAGAGTCTTCTCCAACACCACAGTTCAAAAGCGTCAGTTCTTCAGCACTCAGCCCTCTTCACAGTCCAACTCTCACATCCATACATGACCACTGGAAAAACCATAGCCTTGACTAGACGGACCTTAGTCGGCAAAGTAATGTCTCTGCTTTTGAATATGCTATCTAGGTTGGTCATAACTTTTCTTTCAAGGAGTAAGTGCCTTTTAATTTCATGGCTGCGGTCACCATCTGCAGTGATTTTGGAGCCCCAAAAAATAAAGTCTGACACTGTTTCCACTGTTTCTCCATCCGTTTCCCATGGAGTGATGGGACCGGATGCCATGATCTTCANACTTTTCTTCCAAGGAGTAAGCGTCTTTAAATTTCATGGCTGCAGTCACCATCTGCAGTGATTTTGGAGCCCCAAAAAATAAAGTCTGACACTGTTTCCACTGTTTCCCCATCTATTTCCCATGAAGTGATGGGACCGGATGCCATGATCTTTGTTTTCTGAATGTTGAGCTTTAAGTCAACTTTTTCGCTCTCCTCCTTCACTTTCATCAAGAGGCTTTTTAGCTCCTCCTCACTTTCTGCCATAAGGGTGGTGTCATCAGCATGTCTGAGGTTATTGATATTTCTCCCAGCAATCTTGATTCCAGCTTGTGTTTCCTCCAGTCCAGCGTTTCTCATGATGTACTCTGCATATAAGTTAAATAAGCAGGGAGACAATATACAGCCTTGACGTACTCCTTTTCCTATTTGGAACCAGTCTGTTGTTCCATATCCAGTTCTAACTGTTGCTTCCTGACCTGCATACAGATTTCTCAAGAGGCAGGTTAGGTGGTCTGATATTCCCATCTCTTTCAGAATTTTCCACAGTTTATTGTGATCCACACAGTCATCTTAATTACTGGTAAAGTTTTGAGTTTTACTTAATTGAAATGACTCTTTCCAAGGAACATTTGATTTTTGTTGGAGAAAAATAGTCTCCCCCGAACAAACATTACTCAGAAGTGGGTTTCTTGTTTTTTTAAATGAGAATGGTTTATTACATTTCCTTGTTACAAAAACAATATTTATTCTCTGTGTTTTGGGACATGAAAGGGTGTAAATAAGAAAGTCAAAGTGGTCTGTAATCCTGCCATAGTTGGCAAATATAGGCAACCTCGTGGCATTCTCCTGAAAGTGGTTGTCAGAGAATGAGGGCTCTGGAGTTGGGCTTTGGACCAGAGGATGAGCTTGGGAAGTGAGAGAAGGACCTCTCACAGATGTCAAAGGTCTGTGTGGTGGTTAGACTGATAGAAATATCTCACGTTGTCCTGGAGAGCTATTGGCTAGGACAGGAGACTCTGGCAAGGAACCCTGAGGATACAGCTAGACAGGCTGGGCCCTTTGAGTGCGTGCTCAGTCAAGTTGGACTCTTTGCAACCCCGTGGACTGTAGCCCGCCAGACTTCTCTGTCCGTGGGATTCCCCAGGCAACAAAACTGGGGTGGGTTGCCATTTCCCCCTCCATGGGATCTTCCTGACCCAGGGATCAAGCCTGCATCTTCTGTGTCTCCTGCACTGGCATGTGGGTTTCGCTTAGCATGTGGAGAACTCCACAAGGTTGCCTATATTTTGCTACGTCACCTGGGAAGCCCCTTAGGCCCTATATGTGTATGTATAGCCACAAGTAATGCTTTCCCTACACACTCCCATTTCTTCCCTTTGCCCCAGATCCTTCCATAGGGTCTTGGTGAAACTTGGGGATTCATCTCTTCTGCTGCAGAGAATTAATTGAAATCCTGCCTCTGGGGATGGACTCATGGAGGTTAGAGTGCTCTCCTCTCCCCGGGAGCTTAGGTGTTAAAACCAGCAGTCAAAGAAGCAGTCACTTAGTGCTTGATGGCACCTCCTAACACCGTGAAGTTCTGTCTGGCTGCGGCAGAAGCACCAAGTCCCTCTACCAATCAGGCACTGCTGCACCAGCTCTCGAATCTCTCCTTGGAGTCACTTATCTGCCAGGGCAAGTGTCCAGAGTCCCCCAGGTCTGAACCACAGGGACCGTCTAGCCCTGGACGCTTGTGTGATATAATATGAAAGAGGCAAATGCAGTAGGAGATTGGCTGGTGCTACCTTGATTTCAATACCCAAATTAGAGAACTGAATTATGTTCCCTTCTTGAATTTCCTGTTGTGAAATTACACAAATCTACCTCCTTCTTTGGCTTCCCAAGTGTCTCAGTGGTAAAGAACCCACCTGCCACTGCAGGAGATGCAGATTTGATCCCTGGGTCAGGAAGATCCCTGGAGAAGGAAATGGGAACCCGCTCCAGTGTTCTTGCCTGGGAAATCCCATGGACAGAGGAGCCTGATGGGCTACAGTCCATGGGGTCACGAAGAGTCAGATGTGACTAAACTACCACCACCATCCCCCTCTTCAGACCCTTCAGCCAACAGCTAGAGGCAGAGGGCACTCTGGACGTGACTACTCTGATACTGCCCTTGCCTTCCATCTCATGGGTGGAGCAATGCAGGGGTGATTGGCAGTTCCGAGGTACTTGGCCCCAAGTTCACATTGTCTAACCCAAACTAGCAGTGGTCATAAACTGAAGAGGCGTCAGCAGAGTGGCATGGTGAAGAAGCTGGAGCTAAAGACTGTGAGGGATCTGTTTCTAAAGCACATGAGACAGCAGCCTGGGGGCCTCGGCAGTAGCTGAAGTTCGTGGTGAAGGGGGCTGGATTTGTGACACGTTGATGGAGCTCAAGCGCATTCATCTGTGGGTGCAAGGTAAAGTGATGGCTTCTGGAAGCTGGAGGGCCTGTCTTTTACAACTAGCAAGTTCACCAGAGCAGTGATAGGAGATCCTTGTGTCACGTGGAGCTCTGTGTTTAGAGGCAGCAAGAAAAACACCTGCTGGGCCGCCCTGCACAGCTGTCTAGGGTTTGCTCTGAACAGTTCTGGTCCATGAGGTACATGATCTTCCTTGGAGTTGTACAGTACAGCTGTCCTGCCATCTAACCTCTGTGTATTCAGGTATTTGGAGTTTGACGCTGTGAAATAATTTGCTTAGGATTGTCTGACATTAGCTATCACATACTTTAGCATGAAAACCCTCAGGGTTTGGCCATAGTCTTAAAAGACATTTGATGTCAACCTATCTAAAGACGAGACAGCTGTGAAAATTTGTGTATTCGGTGTGTGTGTGTGTTACAGCAAGATAAGCTTTGTTTTAAGGAAGCTTTGTTTCCTGGGATTCAAGCAAAGATATAATCGTGAATGCGTATATAATTTGCAAGACTCTCTAAATCCTATTGCGAGAAGGGCCAGGCCAAGAAGTCAACAATTAGGATGTGCTAGGTTTGGTTCTTTGAGGGGTGGTTGTCATGATGTTGTTGCTGGTGAGACCTTGCTTCCACTCCGTGATGAGATCAGCTTCAGGAGCTTTAAGCCTTGGAAGTGTACTGGAGAAGGCTGGACTATGACGGACATGGTCCTGACTGACTCTAAACTTTTTGGTAGATTACAAAGAAGGCCACTAAGGAAAATTGTACTTCCTCAATTTCAGATTCAGCAAAAAAGGCACTTAATAGATCAAAATGCTGCCTCTTCCTGGCCACAAGAATGTGCCCCCACAGGAACCATGGTATTTTGTGATCTATGAGCTACAGGGTAGGATGTAATATTTCCTGACTTGGATTTGAGGAAACTTCAAATTTAAGGCCACTCATCTCTCCCCTCAGTTTCTTCTTCCTTTGGGGATCATAAAAACCTTGAGAAATGTCAAGCTTCCCTTTTATATTTTCTTCTTTGAATGCAAGACCTCATTTTTTTTTAGCCCTTTTAATGAATGTGGGTTATCATCTTATGCCCATTGGACAGCAAGAAGTTTAAATCAGTCAGTCTTCAAGGAAATCAACCCTCAATAATCATTTGAAGAACTGATACAAGCTGAAGTTCCACTGCTTTGGCGACATGATGTGAAGAGCTGACTCACTGGAAAATACCCTGATGCTGGGAAAGATTGAAGGCAGAAGAAGAGGGGGACCGAGGATGAGATGTCCCCCTGATGGATGGGACACTGATTTGGATGGCATCATTGATTCAATGGACATGAACTTGAACATACTCTGGGAGATGGGGTTTCAAAGAGTTGGACAGGATTGAAGTGACTGAGCATGCATGCTTAAGCACTTAATTACGTATTTTATATCCATTTAGTGTAACTTCTTGGTTGACAGTGTAGGCTGTGGATTAAACAAACTGCTAGACAACTGGAATTCAGATCATAACTCAACCACTAAGCTAACACTGGTGATGCATGCTAAGTAGCTTCAGTCCTGTCCAACTCTTTGTGACCCTATGGACCGTAGTTTGCCAGGTTCCTCTGTCCACAGGATTCTCCAAGCAAGAATACTGGAGTGGGTTGCCATGCCTTCCTCCAGGGAATCTTCCCAACGTAATGATCGAACCTGCCTCTTTTGTGGCTCTGGCATTGCAGGCAGGTTCTTTACCACTGAGCCACCAGGGGAATCCCCAGGCTACCATACTCTCTCCTAAAGTTTGAATGTACTGCCACCCTTTTCCCTCATTTTGAATGTGGGTTATCATCTTATGCCCATTGGACAGCAAGAAGTTTAAATCAGTCAGTCTTCAAGGAAATCAACCCTCAATAATCATTTGAAGAACTGATACAAGCTGAAGTTCCACTGCTTTGGCGACATGATGTGAAGAGCTGACTCACTGGAAAATACCCTGATGCTGGGAAAGATTGAAGGCAGAAGAAGAGGGGGACCGAGGATGAGATGTCCCCCTGATGGATGGGACACTGATTTGGATGGCATCATTGATTCAATGGACATGAACTTGAACATACTCTGGGAGATGGGGTTTCAAAGAGTTGGACAGGATTGAAGTGACTGAGCATGCATGCTTAAGCACTTAATTACGTATTTTATATCCATTTAGTGTAACTTCTTGGTTGACAGTGTAGGCTGTGGATTAAACAAACTGCTAGACAACTGGAATTCAGATCATAACTCAACCACTAAGCTAACACTGGTGATGCATGCTAAGTAGCTTCAGTCCTGTCCAACTCTTTGTGACCCTATGGACCGTAGTTTGCCAGGTTCCTCTGTCCACAGGATTCTCCAAGCAAGAATACTGGAGTGGGTTGCCATGCCTTCCTCCAGGGAATCTTCCCAACGTAATGATCGAACCTGCCTCTTTTGTGGCTCTGGCATTGCAGGCAGGTTCTTTACCACTGAGCCACCAGGGGAATCCCCAGGCTACCATACTCTCTCCTAAAGTTTGAATGTACTGCCACCCTTTTCCCTCATTTTCTTATCTTAGTTTCTTATCTTCATGTTATTACTTTCATGTATATAGTACAGAACGTTCAAAAATCAGAACATTTCATAATTAGTCACAATGATTTTCTTGTTGTTGTTGAATTTTATTCCTGCAGTAAAATGCTGTATAATCTTGGGCAAGGAACTTTTATCCTCAATGATACTCTTTCATCCTTTTTTTTTTTTCCTTAAAAAACCCAACCTTTAATTGAGATGTGGCAAACATAAAATTAATCTTAAGTACACCTCTTGGTGAATTGTTATATACATCCATGTAATCACTTTAATTATTGTTGCATTTTATTCTTGGAAAAATGACTATACATTCAAATCTCAACTGGTTAATATAATTTCAATATACAACGCACACAAGAACAGTTATACTCCAAGCTATATCTTGAATTATAAGTATACTTGAAAGTGAACATTCAAAAATTAACAAAATCCTTATGGCGAACTTTGTATGACTGTCATTGTTACAGTGATTGTGTGTTATGTTAGCCCACATGATCTTGAGTTTAAGTATACTACAAACTTGGATCAAGAAAAGTTTTTCCTCTTCTAATTTGTCTCTGTTTTAATTGCTCAAATATGTGATCTCTAGAGATTTAAGTGCTACAATGGAGCCATTGTCAAATCAAATAGCCCAACAGCTCATATTACAATGAAAAAAGATAAAGGATTGACTTAAATCCACCTCTCCAAACAGCCTCTTAATTGGTGGAACCTGGACTACAGTGAAGACCTGGATTTTATAGAATAATACCCTATTATTGACTGAGGCATAAAAATTAATTTGGAGGATAAGACTCTGTCCTGCCTTTCATCTGGGTGGGAAAAAACAAACACAGATAAAACTAGTTGTTTCTACCAAGGACATTCTTCAACAACAAAGTATCATAATACCTCCTTTCTTTGAGTGACTGCCATTTTCTTATTCAAGGAAAAACTTCGCTGTCTGAAATGAAGTTGGTTAAGAATAAAACATTTCACTCTTTCCCAGAGGAGTTAAGTGACTTTGACACAGAGGAGAAGTTTTGGTTTCCAACCCAGGTGCAGAGCCTGAGAAAAGAGGTGTCTGAACTCATCATTTCAGATCCATCTTAACTTGGTCATTCCCAAGGAAACAGAATCCTGGGTCCACTTTGCAGTCTAGGATTGTTTGTTGACTTCTTTGAGTCTATCAAAATATTGCTTCAATTAAATTTTACTTAACTCTAGCCTTCCCCCAAATCTTGCAATGAATCTACCTTTTGTCTTGTTTACTGAGATATCCTATAGTTCTCTGGTGTGAACTCCATCTTGGCAATGGATCGATATATCTACTTCTGGTCTACAGGTTTGTCCCTGGAATGTTTAAGCTGATGAGTCTAGGACAGTAAGCTTTATTATTCCTGCTTTTCATTTTTACTTATTTATTTTATTTTCTACTTCTGGCTGTACTGGGTCTTCGTTGCTGCGTGAGGGTTTTCTCTAGTTGTGGCGAGCAGGGGCTACTCTTTGCTGAGATGTTCGGACTTCTCATTGTGGTGGTTTCTAGGGCGCGAAGGCTCAGTAGTTGTGACCCAGGGGCCTGGTTGCCCCATGGCATGTGGGATCTTCCTGGACCAGAGATGGAATATGTGTTCTGTGCATTGGCAGGTGAATTCTTAACCACTGGGAAACCAGGGAAGCCCTCTTTTTGTTAAAAGATAAGGAAACTGAGGCTCAAGAAGGTTAAATGAAGTATACAAGGGGTTATAGACAATAAATGGTCACAGAACTAAAACCAAGATCAGAAGTGTGATGAAGTCCAACCCATGCTGCCCACTGCATTCATCTTCCAGCTCATGGTTGCTCCATTATTGGCTGACAACCACACCCAGTGAGAAGCCACAAATGCCACCCACACCATTCTGTTCTTTCTCATTACAGCTGGTATCCAACTCTGACACACACCACCATGTCTCAAGGCGTGGCTTCAGTTTCATAGTGTTACTCTCTCCCAGGAAGCCGGGTGAGCCACCCAACACTAGTTCTGAGCTTCTTTCTTCCTCAGCCACATCGATAAAGCGACATTTCTAACAATACACTCTGGGTCTTCACACGTGCATGTCTGTGCTTGTGCTGCTCCCTGATCTGGGCATTCCTTGCCCACAGTTCTCTGTCTGTCTGCATAAATCTTCTAAAAATCGTATCAAGATTTTTGCTGCAAACAACAGAAGCCACCCTAGCTTGTTTTAGTAGACAAGTAATTTATAAAGAACATCAGATGATTTCACAAAAACTTTGGAAGTTCTAGAGCACCTGACTTGAAGGCTACTCTGAAGGACTCGCCCAAAGTGAAGGTGTTGGTTGCTCAGTTGTGAAGGGATTCTCCAGGCAAGGATACTGGAGTGGGTTGCCATTTTCTTCTCCAGGGGATCTTCCTGACCCAGGGCACGCGGGTCTTCTGTACTACAGGAAGATACTTTACCGTCTGAGCCACAGGGACTGGCCCAAGGCAGAAAGAAACTGCCCTAGTCAGACACAGAGTACAGTTTCCATCTCTGACACTAGGGGGAGCTAGACCTCCTCTCCTCCCTGTGTTGAAAGCTGGTTGTCTGCCACACCCCCTCATCAGAACTAGCCAGTGAAAGTGAAAGTCGCTCAGTCGTGTCTGACTCTTTGAGACCCCATGGGTTGTATAGTCCATGGAATCTCTAGGCCAGAATACTGCAGTAGGTAGCCGTTCCCTTTTCCAGGAGATCTTCCCAACCCAGGGATCAAACCCAGGTCTCCTGTATTGCAGGCAGATTCTTTACCAGCTGAGCCACAAAGACTAGCCAGATTGGGGCCTTATTTGCATCATGAACCTCCAAGTCAAGTCTTACCATAGGTATACTGGACTGGCAGAGCCCAGGTCCCATGTGTACTCCACAGTTTCAAGAGAAGCTGAGAAAAAAGAGGTTTTGGCTTCTACCTTAGGGAGGCATAGACTTACAAAGTGAGAAATCCCTCTACACGAAAAGAGTATTTAAATAGGGACCCAAATAAGAATGAACTTTCATTACACTGGGTTCCACCTCAAAAGTTTCCTCACCTGGGAAGCCTTCTCTAAAACTACAGCAAGAATTAAGCTATCTTTGTTCTGTTTCTCAGTTAAATGTTATTCAGTCCAGTTCAGTTCAGTCGCTCAGTCGTGTCCGACTCTTTGTGACCCCACGAACCGCAGCATGCCAGGCCTCCCTGTCCATCACCAACTCCTGGAGTTCACTCAGACTCACCTCCATCGAGTCAGTGATGCCATCCAGGCATCTCATCCTCTGTTGTCCCCTTCTCCTCCTGCCCCCAGTCCTTCCCAGCATCAGGGTCTTTTCCAGTGAGTCAACTCTTCACATGAAGTGGCCAAAGTACTGGAGTTTCAGCTTTAGAAATCCCAGGGCTGATCTCCTTTAGAATGGACTGATTGGATCTCCTTGCAGTCCAAGGGACTTTCAAGGGTCTTCTCCAGCACCACAGTTCAAAAGCATCAATTCTTCGGAATTCAGCCTTCTTCAGAGTTCAACTCTCACATCCATACATGACTACTGGAAAAACCGTAGCCTTGACTAGATGGACCCTTGTTGGCAAAGTAATGTCTTTGCTTTTTAATATGCTATCTAGGTTGGTCATAACTTTCCTTCTAAGGAATAAGCATCTTTTAATTTCATGGCTGCAATCACCATCTGTAGTGATTTTGGAGCCCATAAAAATAAAGTCGGCCACTGTTTCCACTGTTTCCTCTTCTATTTCCCATGAAGTGATGGGACCAGATGCCATGATCTTCGTTTTCTGAATGTTTAGCTTTAAGCCATCTTTTTCACTCTCCTCTTTCACTTTCATCAAGAGGCTTTTTAGCTCCTCTTCACTTTCTGTCATAAGAGTGGTGTCATCTGCATATCTGAGATTATTGATATTTCTCCTGGCAGTTTTGATTCCAGCTTGTGCTTCTTCCAGCCCAGCGTTTCTCATGATGTACTCTGCATATAAGTTAAATAAGCAGGGTGACAATATACAGCCTTGACGGACTCCTTTTCCTATTTGGAACCAGTCTGTTGTTCCATGTCCAGTTCTAACTGTGGATTCCTGACCTGCATATAGGTTTCTCAAGAGGCAGATCAGGTGGTCTGGTATTCCCATCTCTTTCAGAATTTTCCACAGTTTATAGTGATCTAAACAGTCAAAGCCTTTGGCATAGTCAATAAAGCAGAAATAGATGTTTTCCTGGAACTCTTGCTTTTTCAATGATCCAGCGGATGTTGGCAATTTGATCTTTGGTTCCTCTGTCTTTTCTAAAATCTGGAAGTTCATGGTTCACATATTGCTGAAGCTTAATACTTGCATATTTACTGGGTTATTGTAATTGTAATAGATGTGATTCATACTTCTCCCAGATCTCTTCATCTTTACTTCTAGTTCTGACTTCCAACTGCCATGATAGCAATTTTTCCCTGAGGGCTTTTTCTGGCCACTTAGCTTGCGCTTGTTTGCTTGTGATGTGGGCTGAAAGGATGGAGAAATTCACACAGGTTAGGAGCAGCCTTCAACCAGTGACTAACAGAAGGTGTATAAATATCCCAGTTCCGTTGACCCATGGGTGGAACAACCCTGAGGTGTGTGTTAAACAGTAACTGCCAGCTTTTCCCCAGTGGGAACAAGCTGGATCCCCCACAGTGGTTGCTGGCTTGATAACCCCTTTATTGGCTGCCTTCTCTTCCTTCCCTCTCTTTCCCACTCCTCTGTCATCGTTTCCTTCACCTGTTAACTACTTGCCCTTGAACTTCTGTATCATAATCTGGTCTGGTAGAACCCCCAGGGGGACAATACTCTACCCTGTATTATAGATATCCATTTACTTAATCTAACTCTCCTATAATATTCATGAAGACAGGGAAAGTGCAGCCATTTTTTTCCATTAAAATCTCTTAGTGTTGTTTGCTCAGTCATGTTGAACTCTTTTTGACGCCATGGACTGTAGCCCACCAGGCTCCCCCATCCCTGGGATTCTCCAGGCAAGAATACTGGAGTGGGTCGCCATTTCCTTCTCTAGGTGGTCTTTCCAACCCAGCGACTGAACCTGGGTCTCCTGCATTGCAGGCAGATTCTTTACTGTCTGAACCACAAAGAGATATTTCTTGCCTTGAGTTGAAGTAAGGTTAATGGTCAAATTCTGAGTTTATACCAGTGTACAGCCACACAATTTTACTCTTTCTGGAAGGAGTCATGACATATGATTAATAATGGCTATTTTCACTGTTAGGGACTAGACTTTTGTGGTTGTTTTCTAACCTTTGCCCAAGTGTTATTATTGACTTTTTAAAACATCAGCCATCCAGGAGGGATGTGACCCACTGTGGGCACACACTACCGAATGGTACAGTCACTCTGGGCCCTTGAGGGCTGAGTGACCTGCCATGATCAGAGCTGTTTTGTAAGACACCTCATGAGGAGTGCCAAGGACAGCCAGAGAGTAAAGATCTGACTGATCTTCACAGTGGTCTCCCCCACGGCCCCCACCCTGAAGCCAACTCCCTTCCTGGCCCCTTTCCTTGCTCCCTGCCCTTAGGAACAGTCTCTATATGGGTCTTGTGCTTATTTTACTCTAGAGTGTTTTGGTTTTGCCTATAAGCCCAAGGTCTTTGGCCACTGGGTATAATTTCAATGGGTTTGATGGATAATGACAAATAAAAAGAAGGGTGAGTGTTATGTAACAGTTGGCAGACTCTGAATGCTTTTGGCTGTGATTCTGGAAAAGCATGAGTGAGGGATGTGGTTGACATACAGAAGCAGAGTTTGAATGGAAGCCTCCTAACTTCTCTGGATCAGTGTTGCAGCAAGAGCAGAAGCAGGAGGCACCCTGCTCTCAGGGTCCCTGCCCATGTCACAGTCCTTAAGAAATCCCCAGATTTTCGACAGTCTTCCGTGTTTCTGGCAAGCCACCCACTCTTCCCTATGCATGAACGCAGTCTGAGTGGCAGAGTCTTCCCTGAGGCCTTCTGGACTAGCCTCATTCTGCATAACTCTGTTACTACTGGATACCCAGGATTCCCTGGTCATTCCTCAGGCCCCACATTCTCATTTCTGAAAGGTCTGTATATCTTCTTCATTGACTCTGTCTCTCCTCCAACTCTCAAAACTCTTCCTCTGTGTCTCTGGAATTCCATGTATAGTCAGGAAATCTTCTTCCCAATGTCTCTTTCACCTTGTTCTAACTTGTTGTTTAGTCATTAAGTCGTGTCCAGCTCTTTTGCCATGGAGTGTAGCCAGCCAAGCTCCTCCGTCTGTGGGATTTCCCAGGCAAGAACACTGGAGTGGGTTGCCATTTCCTTCTCCAGGGATCTTCTCAACCCAGGGATCAAACTGCCACTTTCCTTTTGACAAATCTACTGGCTCCAGCATTGCATCCCCTGTTCCTGGCTCACGGTCACTTTCTTCTTCACTATGCACATTATATTCTTGGTGCTTCAATATCCATAAAGATGAATCTTCTGTCTGTTCAGCTTCTTGACCTTCTCTCCTCCAAGTATCTCATACTCCGTTCTAGCTCAGCCATTGACTCACACAGTCATATCATTGGACCTTGTCCTCACCAAGAATTTTATCTCCTCCAGAATCTTAATTCCAAGCATCCCAATATCTGACCACTACTTCTTATCTTATTTATTTTACTTGCATCTACCTATGTTTTCTTTCTTCACCCTATTTCCTTGCCTCCTCTCCAGAAGTAACCATTATCCCTGATTTTGTGCTTTTAATTCCCTTGATTTTTAAAATGACTTTATCATATATATATATATATACACACACACATATATGTATTGCTAAATGATATGATGTTTAGTCACTTTTATACTGGAGTGGGTTGCCATTTCCTTCTCCAATGCATGAAAGAGAAAAGTGAAAGTGAAGTCGCTCAGTCTGTCTGACTGTTAGCGACCCCATGGACTGCAGCCCACCAGGCTACTCCGTCCATTGGATTTTCCGGGCAAGATATATATGTATACACACACATATATGTATTGCTAAACGATATGATGTTTAGTCACTTTTTTGAACTTTATGAAAATTATATACTGCATATAGTCTGTTGGAACTTGCTCTTCTCCACATTATTCTATAAATAAGATGTCTCTATGTTGTTGGGCATTGCTGTAGTTTGGTATAACTGCTGTATAATATTTTGTGGTGTGAATTTACCGAAATTTATTCACTCATGCCTTCTATGGCTGTTTCCAGCTTTTTTATATCAGTAACTGCTGTTATGAATAACTTGAATATTTTTCCTGGTGCGTATTTGCAAGAATTTTTCTAGAAGCAGAATTGTTTGGGTCAAAGAGCATAAGAATGTCCAGCTTTACATGATGGTGTTTTGTTTTCTAAGTAATTGTACATCACTTCTCATTATTCCAGATCACTTCCACTAAGTTCTAAGGTAAAAACTCTCTGCCATCCCTAGGATCTACAGCCACTGAACACACCGTCTTTTCATTCTCTTCAGTTCCCTGTTTACCCAGCCTATAGTCTGTGTTCTGTCATATTATTCATTCCTTTGCTTTGGATCCTTTGCTTCCTTTTTGTTTATCATGTTCATCTGACAAAACCCTAGTTCTAACTCCAGCCAAACCTCTGCTGCTCCGTACCTGCACCCACTCAAGAGACCACGGCTGCAGCGAGTGACACAGCGGGGCTGCCTGTTCTCACTTTACATTTGTGATTGCCTATCGCAGACTGAATGATATCTGTCCATCATACTGTTCTTCCCTGGTCCATCAATATTTTGCTTTATACCTTTTCATCTCTCCTCAAACCTCTGTTATCTCTTGCTGCACCGTCACTTCCAGCTGATGACCTTCTTCACTGAGAAGATAGAAGCAAGCATAGAAGAACTGCTGTCGGCTCCCGCTTCTGCACTGACCTCCCCACTTTGATCTATGCTCATTGTTCTATCTATTGCTCTGTAACAAATTACCCCAAGACATAACTGCTTAAAAAATGGCATTTGTTATCTCATGGATTCTCTGGGTCAGATACCTGGGCACAGTTTAGAGAACATATTTACTGTATATATATATGAAGAACTGCTGTCGGCTCCCGCTTCTGCACTGACCTCCCCACTTTGATCTATGCTCATTGTTCTATCTATTGCTCTGTAACAAATTACCCCAAGACATAACTGCTTAAAAAATGGCATTTGTTGTCTCATGGATTCTCTGGGTCAGATACCTGGGTACAGTTTAGAGAACATATTTACTGTATATATAAAAATATGTATATATGTGTGTGTATACACATCTATTTACTGTACACACAAATTTACTATACATATATTCTAATATATAAATATATATTATATGCATGTATATAAATAAATAGCATTTTTTAAAATTTGACAAATCAATATGACCTTCTGGTCAGTACCCTAACAAAATAGGCAAAGGATATAAACAGACAACTGGGGAGATACACAAACAAATCTAATGCAAATTATAGGTATAGCAAATATAATGATAAATGAATAACGACATACTTATTTTATATTAGACAGCATGCTTTACATATATTATATATAAACACATGTATTTTATATAATATATTTAATACATTTAGTCCTCTCAATGAGCTTTGCACGATGGGCTTTTGCCCTCTGTTGGCATTCGAGACCATGCAGTTTGACTCAGGATAGAATCTGAAGTCTTTTTTTCTGGTGGTGGGGTGAACATGGACAGGGACCCAGCCAGGATGGACTGGGGCAGACAGTGTTGAGTGACAGTTGTCATCACAGAGATCTCTCCAGGCACAAAGCTAGGATCAAGGGTGACCTCCCTGGAGGGAGCAGAGCAGTTTACCAGATAGAAAATTGCAAATGTGGAACCCTCTAAAATAAAGGCTCCAGGTGGTGTGGACTGGAGGGGTTTAATGAAATTGTTGTCATCAACAGTGGGACATTGGAGGGTGGGGAAGAGGGGTGGCCTGGAATTTTTGTAGTTGTTGGAAAGCCTAGTCACCCCAGTGCTCAATGTCACATAGAAAGAACCAGTGGACACCTCCTTGAACTTCAATGGTGTACATTTGTGGTTTTAGTTATTTACAAATGACTTTAAAACCCTATGATGTATACCAATTGGGTGAATCATTTGGATGAGATAAAAGCTAAATTATATTTGCTATGAGGATGGTTTATATCACTTGGCTGGTGATATAATAAACATAGCAGCTTCCGTTTACTGCACTCAATACCACCATCCCGACTGGTGGCGCTCTGATTCACAGCTATGACCCTTAAGTAGACTTTGGTGTTGTCAGGTCATCTCACTCTGTCCAGTGGTTCTCAACTCTGCCGTTAGCACTGCCTGCAGAAGGTTATAACGAGTACTGCTGCCTGACTTCCACCCCAAACTAATGAAATCTAATTTTTTATGGGGCGGATCTGGGCATGAGTATCCTGTTTTAAAGCTCTGCATTTATTCCAGTGGGCAGCCTTGGATGCAGCCCACTGCCATTCTCTCCAAGCTCCATGACTCTTTCATGCTTTTCTCCCTATCTTTAAACCTTTAACACCTCCTCTCCATTCCCTATTTTCAGTCGAGAAACTTACTTCTCACTTACCTGAGAAAATAATGGCAAAGCAGCACTTTCACACTTTTCCATCACCAGATTGATGCCTGTATATTGTACTTTCTGCCTGTTGCTATGGAGGAAGTGTTTCGGTTCCTTTTTAAGACCAACCTCTCCACTTGTGTATTGCACCCTGTTCCCTTCCTTAGCTACTGGACAGGACTTCAGCAATTCTCCCTTCTCTCTCCATTGTTCCTCTATTTATACACCACTCCCACCTGCCCCATCTGTCTGTCTGTGGCTGTTTCTCCCAATGAAAACCACCTCCCGCGCCACATAAGCACGAACATATCTTCTCCTGACCACATCTACTCCTCTAGCTACTGCCTCATTTCTCTGTGCCTTCAAAGTCATCTGTACTCGCTCTCCTTTCTCATTTTCATTCAGACCCAGTCCAACCAGTGTTTTGCCTCCATTAGTCCACAGAAACGACACTGTCAGGTTCTTCAGTGACCTCTGGAGACGTCATTTCGGTCAGTTGCTGAATCCAGTGGTCAGGTCTCAGCCCTTACCTTGATCTGTCAGTAGCGTTTTGTATAGGTGACCACTCTGCCGCGGAGTGTCTTCTCTTGGTTCTGGAACACCACTCTCTTTGGCTCTTCTTTTCTGTCACTGCTTCTCCTTCTCAGTTCCTTGTGTTGGCTTATCTTTGCTTGTTCACTTTGGAGCGCTCCAGGGAGCAGCCCTTGACCTTGGCCTCTTCCCTGTCCCCTCAATCCTTGGGAATCTCTTAGCATGCCAATGCAGACAACTCTCAATGTACAGCTACATCCCAGACTTTCGCGTGAAATTCCATGCTCAGATTTAACTGTCTACTCAGCAAGGCCTTCCTCTGATGTCAGCGATGACAAGTGCATAGGCCTGCTGCTGCCATTCTCTTCCCCACTTCAGTAAATGACAGCTCCGTCTTTGCAGTTGCCACTGCTTAAAACTCTGGAGTTACCCTTGACTCTGGTACTCTGGTGCTACACCCTGCTGTCAGTAAACACATAACCATGCTTGCAAAACACGTCAAGAAACGAACTGCTTATTTGATCCACCAAATTCATGTTGGTTCGACAGATCAATCTCTACTTCTAAATTTTAGAACGGTTTCATAACTGGGCTGCCAGAGGCAGTGTCATTTTCCATTTAAAACCAGCAAAGGCTTCCCATTGTTCCTAGAAGGGCCTCCAGGGTTCTGCATGAGCCGGCACTCAAGTCCTCCCAGACTTCATTTCCTGCTCTTTTCCACCTCTTCACTCCACTTCAGTTCACTGACCTGGCTCCTTAAACATAAAGCACATTTTTACCTCAGAGCCTGTTCCCTCCAGTTGCAACACCATTCCTTCATATAGCGCTTCCCTGGTGGCTGAGAAGGCAAAGAATCCGCCCGCAATCCAGGAGACCTGGGTTCGATCCCTGGGTTGGGAAGATCCTCTGGAGAAGGGAATGGCGACCCACTCCAGTATTCTTGCCTGGAGAATCCCATGGACAGAGGAGCCTGGTGGGCTACAGTCATGGGGTTGCAGAGAGTTGGACACTGAGTGACTAACGCTTTCACTTCCCCTCCCCCCACTTATTCCCATTGTTTACTCTGCCTCTTTAGGTTCTCCTTAAATGTCATCTCACTAGAAAGGTCATTCTGATCACCTTACGTAAGATAGTAATCTGGGGAGGAGGAGACATACCTGGTTCTCTTTTTCCCTTTTATCTTGCTTTGTGGTTCTTCTATAGCATAGGTGGTCATCTGACTTATTTATCCTGTGTCTCTTCTCATTCAGTTCAGTTCAGTTCAGTCGTTCAGTTGTATCCGACTCTTTGCGACCCCATGAACTGCAGCACGCCAGGCCTCCCTGTCTATCACCAACTCCCGGAGTTCACCCAAACTCATGTCCATCGAGTTGGTGATGCCATCCAGCCGTCTCATCCTCTGTCGTCCCCTTCTCCTCCTGCCCACAATC
>SJYX01011927.1:0-10718 GCA_006410675.1 Oreotragus oreotragus
TGGATGTGAGAGTTGGACTATAAAGAAAGCTGAGCGCCAAAGAATTGGTGCTTTTGAACTGTGGTGTTGAAGACTCCTGAGAGTCCCTCGGACTGCAAGGAGATCCAGCCAGTCCATCCTAAAGGAGATCAGTCTGGGTGTTCATTGGAAGGACTGATGCTGAAGCTGAAACCCCAGTACTTTGGCCACCTCATGTGAAGAACTGACTCATCTGAAAAGACCCTGATTCTGGGAAAGATTGAAGGCAGGAGGAGAAGGGGACAATAAGGGATGAGATGACTGGATGGCATCACTGACTCGATGGGCATGAGTTTGAGCAAGGTCCAGGAATTGGTGATGGACAAGGAAGCCTGGCATGCTGCCGTCCATGGGGGTCACAAAGCATCAGACATGACTAAGCAACTGAACTGAACTATTCAGCCATAAAAAGGAATTTATTACCGATACATACTACAACAGGAATGACTCTCAAAAACATGCTTTGTGAAAGAAGCCAATCACAAAAGCTCACAAATGGCAAGACTCCGCTTGTTAAACACCCCAAGTCAGCAAATTCATTGAGATAGAGAGCACATTAGTGATTTTGAAGTGCTGGGGAGACCGGTATTGGGGAGTGACTGTTTAATGGATATGGATTCTCCTTTTGGGGCAATTAAAATGTTTTGGATCTAGATAGACACGCTGGTTGCACAACACTGTGCAAATACTAAACACTAGTGAATTGCTCACTTTAAAAATGGCTAGTTGGGACTTCCCTGGTGGTCCAGTGGTTAAGACTCCAGGCTTCCAATGGAGGGGGTGTGGGTTCAATCCCTGGTCAGGAAACTAAGATTTCACCTGCTGTGCCCTGTGGGCAAAAAAGTTTCATGTGAATTTCACCTTATTAAAAAAAATAAAGTATGCTTGTGTTTGATTATTGTAACAAAGTACCTGAACCCCATGCGGGTTAAGGAAATGCAAAAGGAAAGATTCCCTACCTTTAGTAGTTTTGATTCAATAATTCCAGACTGAAAAATCTCAGCTCTGGAAAGAATTTCAGCATCTGTTTACCAGCCCACCCACCTAATGCTCCAATTCCCGCTGCCGAATCTTCTACTTTGCTCACTCAGTCCCCCGCTTTGACTCAGGCAGAGGCTCACTCCCCTGAGGGAGACTGTTTTTTTTCCTGAATAGTTCTATTGAAAAGTTCCCCCATGTAATCAGCTGAAATAGGCCTCCTCGTGTGACAAATAGAAGAAATAATGAACTTCATCTCAAGATAGAAGGAGGGTCAGCCTGGCAACCTCCTGGGATGGCTCTCATGGCACATTTTACAAGAAGTCTAACTGTGTCTGTTATTCAAAAGCAAGTTCACATTCAAATAAAATCACTCTGATTTCCCTTTTTTGTCAGAGTTCAGACAGACTGCAGACATTCAGATCAACCCACCGAGGGATGCCGTACATGATAATTAATATCTTTTTAAGCTTACATTCTCAACAGTTGTTCTGAGATTTCTGACTTGGAAACCTATTTAGAGGTATCACCTTGGATCAAAGATGAGACTGGGAAAATAGAGGCTTGAGCCTTGAATACAACATTGTGATGTGAGCTATAAAGTTAAGAGAGCCAGCATTCCAGATAAGACAGTAGTAATGAAATTAACCATAAGACCTATGCTAACACAGATCTTTGCACTCATGCAAATGCATAAGCATTCTCTCTGTTAAACGCTGTGCATGTGCTATTAATATTTCACTTAATTCTCTCAACAATCTCATGAGGTAGGTACTAAGTGATCCCATTAGACAGAGGGGGAAATTGAGGTAGAGTTAGATTAGAATTTATGAGTAAATAGTGAATATAGTGAATAAATAGTGAATAGAGCATAGAGTAAATAGTGAATGGTGTGTGATACATGCTTACAGGTGAAGACTTCACCACTGTGATGCTTTGCCTGGTGATGAGAGACCTTAGTCTAGGTGTTGCCATGTGCTGTTTGTTTTCAGTAAAATCATTCTATTTGTCTCTTTGCACCTTTCTTCCCCTTCTTCCTTCTCCACCGTCCCCTCTCTTCTCTTCCTCCTCATTCCATGCTCTCCTTCCTCCCCCTCTTACTTCTACTTTTTCTCTAAAACAATAGAATTGCACTAGATTATAGGTTTGGTCCAACTTTCCTTGTATGTTCTGTGAATCTACACTCAGTACAAGTAACAGATTCTGAATACCTGAAATTATTCTTGGAGATTTTCTTTCACAGGATGAAAATCATTTATTTAAACTGAACTCAAAATGGTTTGCTGGTTTCAGGGGAAGAGAAATGTAAAGGTTCGGGAACTTGAACCATATTGGACTTTTGCCGAGAAGTAGATTCGGTTACTTTCCTATGTGAGGACAAAACAAGTGAGTAAATTGCCGGGAAACAAGATGCTCTTGTTATTTTGGAAGGTTCACGTTTTAGTTTAATCTGAAGTAAGCTCTGTGACCGACATTGTTGGTTTTCAGTTCCGTTGCTCAGTCCCTTCTCAGTGGCTGTTACTGAATAGTTTTGCCTTTTTGGCACAATTGTCCACCAAACAAAATAAGCACCACCTGATCAGAGCTCCTAGGGAGGGGCTGGCCTTCCATTCCTTTCACTCTAACAGCCACCATTCTCCTTGAATACCTACAGAGATGAGCCTTAAAATAAACATTATTCCAGTTTTCTCCATGAACTATAATTACATTTCAAAATGAAAAATCACATTTTCCATTTGGAAATTATAATTGCCTTTGCTAAGATGTGAATAAATGATCAAAATACAGCTGTTTCTAAAAGCTTATAAATGTCTTTTCATGCATTTCTGTAGCTGCACTTTTTCCTCCATGTAACACAATTTTCAGGCATTTATCTTCAGTGTCCACAATCACCTTACATTGACGCAGACAGAAATTCATCTGATTTATTTGCAAGTAGAAAACACATATCCCTTTCATAAAGTTCATCTGCAATAATGTGGCTAGTGGTGCATCAAAAAATCTGCATGCATAGTTAAAACTATAAAAATAAATTCCTGATGATATTCTAAAGCAAAAGCATGAAATGAATTGTCTGGAACTGCTGAATGAAGTTGAACACTGGAAGAAAAATTGTGTATATCTAGCAAATGTAGAGGACTAAAGGAGAGAATTCCAGACTTTTAAAACATCACCTTCAAATTGTCATTGGAGCATTTCTCAATGCTTAATTATGTACAGTGTTGTGCAAAGAATCAAACCAGAAATTACATACAGCTGCTAGAACATGATAGGCATGAATAGAGGGGTAAAGGTTTAATCACAAAGGCACTAGGAAGACATTTTTGTCTCTTCAAAATAATACTCTTAGAAAACACTGGATCAGCTATTGCTTATACAATGTAGTAAAAAGTTATTTCCGTGTTTATTAAATGAATGAGACAAAAATATAAAAAACTTAATTTCTTCATTCTCAAATGTAATAAAAATCCTTTTAGGCTGGTTTGAAATTCAAATTAGACGTAGTTGCTTTTCAAACATTTTGTTAATTATAACACATCACAGTAAATGTAGGAATTCCTAAGATACTGGATTACACACAATTTTATAATTTATGTCATATTAGGCATGAAGCAATTGATCAAAACTTCAAGGCACTATTATTAGTAATTTCACTCAAAGTCAAGCTGGTGAAACACACAGAAGATCCATTTACAGCCCCCACCCCAAGCATTCTTGGTAAGTGGACTTTGAGGGACCTCCCTTCTCGCCATCCCATTTAATCATGATGCTGATTCTGAGTTGGCAAAGACAGCTGTTTTACTCCTGTTAGAAAATTCTAAGATTCTACTTCTTACGCTTACTCTCATATCAATCTGTGAGAGACAGGATGTACATTGCTACCTGTAACACACATGAGTAAGCTGAAGCTAAGGACAGCTGGGAAGCATGCCCCAAACACATCACTGTCAGTGTGAAGTGGGAAGAATCCGAGATTCCCTGTGAATCCTTGTACTCACTTGGACAACCTACAGTCCTCCTGGTTCTCTAATATCTGCAAGTCCTGCTTTGGAACTTCATTCCATTAATGTAAAACTTTGGCTCCATGCAATCAAATTGGACAGGATATTATTATCACCTTCATCTAGGTAAATTTCAATTATTTTCTAGTGGTCATTTTTTAAAGAAGAGACAAGAGTCATGAGAGATGTGGTCTGGAGGAGACTCTTGAGACTCTCCCAGGTTCAGCTGGTCAATTCTTGAAGTGAAACATTGCAGACACTGCCAATCCCAGAGCCGTAGACAGCTGTGTCTAAATAGAGACACAGTTATGTGGATGCACATATTCAGGACACACAAATGGGAAACAAATTGAAACCATGATTCAAGAAGCAGTGTGAACTGCATGTAAGATATGTGTCGATATAAATGGAGCAGAGAATCCTCTATGTTTTAAAACATCAAGGTTATCTACTGTTCTTTGAAAGGAAAATAAATTACAATGATCAAAGTGTTTACATGTATTTTTTTTTAAAGCAAAAACATTATCAATTCTAAAGGAACTCAGTCATGAATATTCATTGGAAGGACTGATGCTGAAGCTGAAGCTCCAGTACTTTGGACCCCTGATGAGAAGAACTGACTCACAGGAAAAGACCCTGATCTGGGAAAGATTGAAGCTAGGAGAAGGGGACAACAGAAGATGAGATGGTTGGATAGCATCACCGACTCGATGGACGTGACTTTGAGCAAGCTGCGGGAGTTGGTGATGGACAGGGAAGCCTGGTGTGCTGCAGTCCATGAGGTCGCAAAGAGTCGGACACAAATGAGCGACTTAAATGAATTGAACTGAAAAAAATACTGAAGGAAGTACATTGAAACTGAAAGTCATAGATTCCAACTGCATAATAGATAAATCTAAGCCTCTACAAAGAAGCCCATGAAGAACTAGGACCTCCAGGTACATATGCTTAGTAATGGCCTTGGCAATTCACTCAAAAATTATAAGTAAATGTCCTTTCTCTGCATAAAATCAAAATAAAGTATGTAAGATATACGTGTGGGGAAGTTTAATTCTCTATCTCAGCCTGATTTTTTATGTCTCCTTTCTACTGGGAAAGGAGAAAAGAGAATCATCCTTTTCTTTTTTAGAATGCTTCCAGAAAAAAAAAGATTATCAGAAAAGAGCTGATTTGCAGGCAAAACGTTTATAGGAAGGTTTTCAGAAGATGAATATGCTGAAACTGTTGAGGATGTACTAGTATTTACTGATGAAAGAATAAGAGCTACTTGTTCAGAGCACGTGTGCTAGGTCATTTCAGTTGTCTCCCACTCTTTGCGACCTTATGGACCTCTCCCCTGTCCATGGGATTCTCCAGGCAAGAATACTGTAGTGAGTTGCCATTTCCTCCTCCAGGGGATCTTCTCAACCCAGGGATCAAACTGGCGTTTCTCATGTCTTCTGTGTTGGCAGATGGGTTCAGAACCAGGGAATTAATCAGAATCCAGACCCAAGTGTATTTGACTCCTACCTAAGCTGAGCCATGCTGCTTATTGGGAAAGAGAAAGTTTACCCAGATTAATGAATTGGATGTAATGTGGGGAAACACATTTTCAAAATTCTTTCATTCTTCTCTTTTATCTTGACAATTTTAATGACATTAGGGTTCTTACAGTGGCATTCTATCTGAAAATGGAACAGAGAGAAGAGTATAGTTATATAGTCCTGGAAAATACAGAAAATACAGCAGCTCCACTTAGCCTCAGCAACTCCTGTGTGAACATAACGATTCAGGTGAGTCTTTTGGAACTGGCAGAGATATCACATTAATTGAGACAGCGATTCTATTTTAGAGCTTATGAAGCACTTTTTATAAACTGTTGTTGCACTGGAATGCTTCCCATAAGAAACTATTCAGAATGAAAATGACAACAGGAAGAGCCAGTTCTCATCAGAGCTGATTATTCTGGCAGAAAGAGTATGCAAAATATCTTGGAGGGATGCGCACTATGCTTAATGTGTATCATTTAGTATTCATTTTCTTAAAAATCGCATATAATTGATGAAGCATTTTCTGCATTGGAACACTCTGTTCCCAAACCCTTCTAAACAAAGAGATGCCATTCAGGGTCTAATATTCTTACCAAATTCATATCTCTTCACTGTGAAGAATGAGTGAGTACAAGGTCAAGGGGATTAGGATCAGGATGTTGGATATATTTATTTAACCCTCTAACATTTGGACCATAAAAAGAATGTAAAAATATGAGGAAATCCCTGTCAATTTCTGCCTGGAAAATTCCTGTAATATGAGATGATTAGAGTTTCCCAGAGCAATGGGTCCCTGGTGCTCTTCTTTCACCCCCTCATCTATTTAGGAAAAAATGTAGTGATACTTCTCTCTGCCAGCAGATAAAAATTCCCATTACCCTCTGATCTGTGTTTCCCCAGAGATCCACACTGTCTTTATTCCCCTAAGTTAATATCCAAGAAAAAGCAGTTCTCCCCAACTTTCTAGGTTCAATCGCCACCACTATTTTATCTCCTGGGACCTGCATGCCAGGACTGATGCTGAAGCTGAAACTGTAATATTTTGGCCACCTGATGTGAAGAGCTGACTCATTGGAAAAGACTCTGATACTGAGAAACATTGAAGGCAACAGGAGAAGGGGGCAGCAGAGGATAATGTGGTTAGATAGCATCACTGACTCAATGGACATGAATCTGAGCAAACTCCAGGAGACACTGGAAGACAGAGGAGCCTGGTGTGCTGCAGTCCATGGGGTTGTAAAGAGTTAGACATGACTTAGCAACTTGAACAAAAAACCTTCATGGCTTTTTCTTGACATTCCCTTGTTACCTTGCATATAACCATGCAACGTGTGGAGCAAAACATGCACATGGCAGTGTGACCCCATCCACTGTCAACGGGTTCAGGGGCAGACACCTGATTGGAGCTAGACCACTCAGTCTAAGGCTCCAATGCTGTCAGTTCCTTGCTTACCTCCTTGGAAGATCAAAGAAATGAAGGGAGGTGATCTGCAGCACGAAAGAGGAGAAGGAAGCACCATGTTTGCAGCGATGCTGCTGCTCCCTGGATAGCAGAAATGAAGATGCAGAGGAAGCCCTCATGTCTTCCTATCCAGTCACTCTGCATATCCACCCAAATTCCTGTCCAAAGATTCCATGAGACTCTCCCGTATTTTTGTGTCTTTATATGACACTGTCTTCCTGATTTTGCTGAAGCTACTATATCTTGGAATGCTTCCCTCCCAGCAAACAAAATACCAGGTATTCAAGAAGTTATTGCATCTATAACTTCTCTAAGATATGCCAGGAACACACACTCTTTGAAGTAGAAGCATTAAAAGAAGGCTTTCATTTCTGTACCAACAAGCACTTTCAAAGTATCTGTCTCAACTGCAACTCTGTGAGGAATAATAATAATGAGAGCCAGTGTTCCCTATGAGGTAAGAAGTTCTAAGTCACGTAGATCACAGTCATCACCACATTTAGTCTTGACATGGTGCTTAGATGCTTACAGGGAATCGGCACTCAGAGCAGTCGAGTGAGATGGACAGAGATGCGGCACCCAGATCTTCGTGTGGGAACTTGTCCCAGTTGTTGGAAATGCTGTTGGCAGGCTGTGTTCAGTTATCTGGTATATCTCGATGTTCGATTCCTCTGCTGCCCATTTCTACTTCCTCTCTTCCACAGCTGTTCATCTCAGAGTTCCCCACAATAAACACCTGAAGGCTAATATTTGTCTCAGAGACTGCATCCTGAGAAATCCAACCTCCAGTAATTGTATAGTTCAAGTTCATCCAGCATACAAAGGTGGAGCTGGGATTTATACTCATCTTTCTGACCCTAAGCACACATATTTCTCCTCTGTACTAGCCCCAGTATAAATAATGCATGAGAGCAAAAAGTTATTGTGATACCACTGAATCATACTATTTAGTTCACAATGCTTGCTTTGTTAATAGAAATACAGTATTCTCCCCAAATACCCCAGAGAGAAAATTCTGAAATTGAAAACAAAACAGTTCTTTAGTTAATAGAAATACCTCTAAGTGTATAAAATTTAAAAGCAAAAGTCTGATTCAGAAATAATTCCCATTGACTGCAAAGGAAATCATTTGTGAAAAGAAATTATGTTCATTATTGCTGCAAAATACACCTATGTGTGATATACTTTTCAGTCTCAGTTCCAAGTAAAATATATACCAGTAGTTTCTCATAAACTATTATCCTACTAATGCTGAAAAACTCAGACCCGAAAACTGGTGAGGAAAAAAAGAGCAAGAAAGCAGATGAAAATGTCAGAAATTCCCACTCATAATCTTGGCTCTTTTCCTATTAATGGAGACTTCCTATTCAGCTTTTTAGAGTAACTCAGTTCAGAAACTACCCACCACCCTATCTTCAACCCTGGGGGTTACTAAGAAATGGCCTTTCTCTATGTACAAAGATAACAGGAAACCCGTCTCAAAAATTTGACCCAGTTGGGGAAGAAAATAAAATAATTTCAAAGGCTCTTCTGGGGTATTATCCAACAAAGCAATGGGCATTAAGAAGTTAACGGGTAGGCGGCCTCTAATGAATCCCATTCTTTATCCCCCAGTAGACGTGGAAGGAACAGATCTGGCAGAAGAACAAAGGTGACACAGAGCAGCTCTGAGCGTGGGAGCCTTCCCTCCCCGTGGGGAGCCCACTGGGGAGATTTCTCCCAATGAGGAGAATGTTTTTCTTCCTTAACATGGATTAGACCACATCGCCTCTGAGAACTGCTTTCCTGTGTGTGTGTGCATGTGTGTGTACTGTTTGCTTTAAAACTTACCTTGTGAATGACCCTGCAGGATGAAAGCACATCTTCCTCCAAGGAGCCTGAATTGCACACAAAGCCTCATTGCAGCTTTGTGCTGACTCAGAAGCCTGTTGGAGAAGCCCGGGGTCAGAAACAGCTGGAAGAATGAGCACTCACCCACCTCCACCCAGACCCACACTGACCCCCAGATGGCACCTGTCAGCACCATCCAGACTTCAGGAAATGTGCACTTGGGTCATAACATACCTCTGCTGGCAGGCTGATGGGAGGAGAAAGGGGGATGGAACCTATGAAAGAAATGATGGGTTTCCCTGAGTGGGAGGCCCTGATAACTTGGATTTCCTGAGAACAGAACAGAAGGGACAGCAAGGCCATTCCATGGAGTGTTTAACTTTCTCGTTGTGATTATTTTTTGAACTTTGGGGACACTCAGGTAAGTAGCTTATAAAGAGGACAAATCTTTATAAATCTCTTTAGTTTGTTCCCCTCCTCCAGGACAACTGGGTGATGGTAGTCTTGGGTGGCAACTGTGTGAAGGAGAGAGGCAGTGGGTGGGTCAAGTTCATCCCCCACCCTGGATGCAGTGGGACCCTCTCAAGGCGGCTGATGATCAAGACCCCTGGGTAGACGGTGGAGGGGGGGGCGGTTTCTGGTGGACAGATGAGGAGGGGGTGAGAGAGAAGTAGCCAGGAAATATCTTGAAAGCAGGTATGGCATAATCTTTTGTTCCAGAATATAGTGGATGCAGGTGACCCTTCAAGACTGAGACAGCCTGCTGCTTGTCAGGGTCCTTCCTGGGAGGCACTGACTGTCCAGCATGGAGCCCACGTAACAAATGTTGAACACCCATCCAATCTTATATAGTGACTGGGCCCTGTGTTTTGTGGCCTGTTTGTGTGTCTACAAGTTGTAATTAGATGCTGATATTTGAAAATAGTGCGGTTACAACAAAAATTCAGATTTCTAGCTCCTTAGTCTGGCAACACCAGGCCCCCATTCTAGAATGACCACATCCAGCCAGCAGCGAGTAGCCAGGGTGGCCTTTATGGGTGCATCACACCTCTGCAGCCCCACCAGGCAGCTCCTGTCACATTCCAAGTGGCCCTCGCCCCTCCCACGTGTAGCCCCCAAGTCCAGGGGCAGTGGGGAAGGGTCACATTGTACCTGTCACCTAGAGAAGTGAGTGAACTATGCCAACCGTCTTATTTTTACATTTTCCTTATTTGCTTCTGTGATTTAAAGGAAGGAATTTTGCAAAATAACTAAATGAAAATGACAAGTGGCTTGCAGCTAAGACCATAGATTTAAAATACTCTGTAAAAAGCCAAGTATATTTCATAATATACTCAAAGGCAACTTTGAGTTGCAGAACTGGCAAAAGTAGTGAGAGATGTACAGTATGTAAAATAGGTAACTATTGGAAAGCTGCTGTGTAGAACAGGCAGCTCAGCTCGGTGCTCTGTGATGACATAGAGGGGTAAGATGGGGTGGCTGAGAGGGCGAGAGGGAGGCTCAAGAGGGAGGGGGTATACGTATATATATATATATATATATTGCTAATTTAGATTGCTGGGAGAAACATCAATAACCTCAGATATGCAGATGACACCACCCTTAAGGCAGAAAGTGAAGAGGAACTAAAAAGCCTCTTGATGAAAGTGAAAAAGGAGAGTGAAAAAGTTACCTTAAAGCTCAACATTCAGAAAACGAAGATCATGGCATCTGGTCCCATCACTTCATGGGAAATAGATGGGGAAACAGTGGAAACAGGGTCAGACTTTATTTTTTTGGGTTCCAAAATCACTGCAGATGGTGACTGCAGCCATGAAATTAAAAGACGTTTACTCCTTGGAAGAAAAGTTATGACCAACCTAGACAGTATATTCAAAAGCAGAGACATAACTTTGCCAA